>JAWNON010000053.1:1755000-1907500 GCA_035045945.1 Drosophila anceps
CACACATACACACATACATACATACCTACATACCTACATATGCAATATAAAGCGAGAAAAACTTGAGTACAGTATGATTATGTATCGAATTAATTAACTTTATTTTGCAGCCCAAAGTTAAATAATGATTAGTCACAACTGAAAAACCATGAGAGGGCGCGTTTTTGGCTGCAATCAAAAGTCTTCGTTCACCGTCTTTTCCCAGAACTGTATCTGGTGAGCTAAACGAAGACGATAACGATTGTTCGCGAATAGCATGCACAGTTGCAGAATTTCGCAATAGGCTGCAAGAGTTCTTGTCCAAACTGAATAGCCAACTGGACATAATGAATTAGTTCAAAATGCCAGGGACATATTTATGCTTAACAGCCGAAATGCAATACGCAAATTGCAGAAATCTGATAGCACAGTTCAATGTGTGATTGGAAAGTTTAGATAGTAGGAATGTATCGAATCAATTCAATATCATACCAACAAGCTTTGCAGTGAGCTTGTACGCATATATGTTCTTGCAGGTGTACACACACACACACACACACACACATACATATGTATGTATGTATGTATGTATGTATGCATGTAGAAACATATGGAGTCGCAGAACTCTGATATCTGAGACTCTGCTCAGCAATCGTTAATCATATTGTTGTTGTTTTTGTCACCCCAGCACTTGGAAGTCAAACTATTTTCCTTTAATTTAATAAGATAATTGCTCTCGCACACAGCCGCTGATACAGAGGCAAAAGCAAAAGCAAACGCGACTGGGCTGGAGCAATGAACGTTGCGGTCAACTTGTCGTTGTCTGCAGCAGTGTTTGCAATTGTTGCAATTGTTGTTATTGTTGCTGTTGCTGTTGCTGTTGCTGTTGCTGTTGCTGCTGCTGCTGTTGCTGTTATTGTTGTTGTCGTCGTCGCGACAACAGACATATAAAAATAATACCAAATGCCCGGGCGCAAGAAATGTAAGTCAAGCGTCACAGCAATACTGAAGAAAAACAACAATTGAAAGTCGGCAAGAGGGACACAAGTCGAAGTCTTGATACACTGCCATACCACACTCATATACATAAGTATGTGTATGTATGTATGTATGTGTATGTATGTATGTGTGTGTAATTTTAGACCGTGTGTATTGATTGTATTTGTATTGATGAGAAGATTGTAAGAGTTCTTCTTACACTGCGATAGGATACCTATCGACTGTATTTACCTATTAAATAGAACGAACTCTTTTGGTTAGGGCAACATGCATACCTCTGGCATCTGGTATCTGGTGTCTGGTCTTTAGCTTTTTAGTCAATGCTCTCTTCCACTCACACACTCTTTCTCTCTTGCTTTCTCTTACACAGCTATCGCGCGTATTTGACAGCAAGTACTATGTGCCGCACTTCATCACAAGCATCTATGTGGATCTCGCGAAGAATACTGAATTTGAGCTGCATAACGGCCTCTTTCGGCAGAATCGTGTCAATATGCTAATGATCGAGGGACGCAATGGCAGCAATCAGGTGGAGTTAACAGCTAATTTTCTGGGCGGAAATCAGGGTGGCTATCCCGATGTGCAGATACACGGCGTGGGACACTCATTCATACGCCCCGAAGCTTTTTCAAGTGAGTAAAACAACAGGCATATAAAAAAGCTTATCAAATATGATAATTAATATTATAAAAAAAATTTATTGAGACTTCAAAAAGAAGCTTCAAGTAAGAGCTTTAAATGTGATCAAGTACAGGAATAGGATTTTTAAAGATCTAACACATCTTTCTCCCTCTCTCTCTCTGTCTCTTCCCCACACTTTGTTAAGATGGCGAGAGCAAGCTACATATCAAGAACAACGAATACGTAGTATTATACCCGAACTGCTTTAAGAACATGAACATGTCGTGCTCCTTGACGAGCATCAGGAATCTGGAGATCAACGAGAACTACAATCCCAGCACTGATCGCAGCTCCAATACGAAAGTGAGTACACAAATATTTATATATATGGAATAGAGTATCTAATGTATATACATATATATATATGTATCATTTACTTTTCGAATTTAGTTAATTATCGTGAATTCGCACATCTATAAGCTCAACCGGATCGATGCATCAATCAATAAAATCATCTTTATAAACTGCACCATTGACTACATCCAGAGCTACGCCCTGGATGTGACCAACATGAAGCAGATTGAATTCTACAATAGCCGAATCGGTGAGATCGAACCGGAGGCCATTACAAACAAACTGCTCAGTGACTCTATATCTTTCATTGGTAACCAGATCGGTACAATTGGCCGCAAGGCTATAGGCAGTGGAACGTCTGCCTTCACGTTAAGCAACAATACGTAAGTGTTGGACGGTGTGTGGAATGAGTGAAGAATTCTATTGTATATGTATGTTGGAGAAGATTCCATATAAGTAATGTGCACTTTATCCTTCTCTTATAGCATCGACCAAATCATGGAGGATGGCATAATGGTGTCTTGCGTGGAAGCCTCGATTGACGGCAATCGGTTTAAGCATGTGGACAATGGTTGGATCCATATGAACAACTACGGCTGGTTATCGATGAAGGACAATCATTTCGAAATCTTTACGCCCATCCAGTTGAGCGGGAAGCACACCAACCGTACGAACTGTACGTTCGTCAACAATTCGATTAAGAAACCGCTACCGGGCAGTCTCAACTTCGACTGTGGGGTGCGCGCCACAAGTGTGGATCATATTTGTAAATGCAATGACCTGCAGCAGCTACTGCCCACATTAACCGATCACGATATTAGTTCGGAACTATATTGCCAATTACCCGAACCGCTCGATAGCTGTTTTAATGTCACCCAAATGCATATGCGACGCTACGCGAACGAGATTTGTGGCAAGAATCAGACCCTGCATTGCCTCAACGGCAACAAATTGGAGCGCGACGGGGAGTGCTTCTATACGGAGCAGGAACTTGAAGAGCACCGGAAGGGTCTCTCAATCAGCACGATCCTAGCCATAGTTGGGACAGCTGTAATAGTTGTTGCATTTGTTGCTACAATCATATTTTGCTGTAGACGACTATGTTCCAAGAAGAAGCAATCAATTGACAATGATTTAAAAGATACCATGAGTCAACAGCCCACTGCTCCAGTGGAGTCCAATAATGGAGCACCATTGCTAAGTGAATGTGTATATAATGAACCATCCGATGTGACGGAAAACAACGAGCCCTCCAGCACAGCCAGTAAGTTGTTTAATACAGCCAGTAACAAAGAATACACCAATGCATTTGGGAGCAAACATAACTTAATAAGTCCATAAAGTTAAATACACTTTTCTCAGCTTAGGTTTATATCTTCCATACCCCGTTTAACAATAATGCCTCCTATGTTAATTTATTGAATGTATCGAAACTTTTATAAGTAAATGTAATCAACCATTAACTTAAGTTTCGTAAAAATAAGTTCGAATATGAAACGCATCTAGCTAACTTTTAAAAATAAAATAAGTAAGTCGAAAGGAAAAGTACATATGATCCACACAAGCGCTCCACATATGGGCGGCACTTGGAATCCACATACTAGCAGCCCTTTAGTAATTGAGACTTACGCAGCAACATAGCGTAATATACATAATGTCCCAGAATTTGTCAGAAGACTTGAGAGCATACGAGAGAGAGTGAGCGAGAGAGAGAGAGAGAGAGATAGATAGAGGGAGAGAGATAGAGAGTATACGACCCACTAATATCCAAACCCACACTAACAAACAAAGACCTTTGCGCTAAGAATACATGTCCGTCTGTCCGAGACTTGCTATACTCTACTCCATCTGTCTAGATACATTCTTCTATAGCATGCGCCGACTTGGGCATCACGTAATACGTACAATTGGATGACATAATTACGATATCTTACGATAATGATGGTTTAGAAAAGTGCATCTAGAAGGAATATTATTCAATAAATCATTATTACGCTTTAAACTGAAGTTTACTTTGTCTTTCTCTTTCCAGTTGCTGATGAGGACGACATGCCACCCGCTTACGAAGCCATGCCCGAGTATGCCGTTCCCTATCATTCGCTACTACGTCCAACAACCCAACAACAAGTGCTGTCCACAAGCATGCCCACGAATGTGACGTATGCGCTGCCCGTTTGGCACTCAAGGCCCAATGCCACACCGATCAGTGTGGCGCCCACAGTGGCGGCTCTGCCGCCAGAGCTGCCACAGAGGCAAATGCGCGATTTGAATCTACCGCGCAACAAGAATCAGCAGCTGCCAGTCCGCCATCCCAGGCACAACCACAACATACACAACATCCACAACATGAACAACAATAGCAGCAACAGCAGATTGCAAACGTTCAAGTATTTGGATGGGGCCGATAGCTTGGCGGCCATGGAACATATGGATATGCGAGGCGCTGCTGCCTTGCCACCGGACACCAATTCCGATCATTCAGGCGGAAGCAATGAGACTGTCAAAATCGATGATATTGAATATGCAGATGTGATCATAATGTAAATAATAATTATAATAATAATAATAATAATAATCATAATTATAACTCATATAAACAGACACTGATGTACAATATTTAATTTAAAAAGAAACAAACAAAAATTGAAAAAAAAAAAAATTAAATAAAAATTAAAAAAAAATTCAATTAGACTCTGAAAACCCAATTCCTTAAGACTAATGCTAACGCCTAACCCATGCGCTGATCTAGCGCTCTCACTGCGCACAGCTCGTATAACAATGTTTCTAGTGTTGGTTTGATTTGATTGTTGATCTTGCATTGCTCTTGTTTTGGCTACATCTTTGTTGCTGGCCAATCGTGTTAACTCGTGCTGTACAAGTCCAGTAAAGTTGAAATAAAATCGTTACTATTTAAGACGTTTGACAGCTAACTACTTAAATATTTGAATTAGATATTCGTGTATTATATATATATATATATATAAATCGGGCTATTTGCCTATATTTAGAATGCCAAAATTTGACAAATGGATCTACATTTAATATTTGGTTGGGTCCTCCCAACGAGCCATGAAACTCTCGCATGTAAGCCAAAGAAAGCAACTCAAGTGTAAAGTCTGGATTGCAGATTGCCAGAGCTTGGATATATATTTGAACTAGACAGATTTCTATATGGAATCTATCTATTAGCAATGAGTACGGCGTTGTATACACAATTGGAAATTTCCAATTGAAGCACTGCGTTCAAAGCTCTCTCGACACTGACTCATAATCCATAGTCGATGCCATATCGGGCTGGAAATGCTTCGGTTGCATAAACGAAAGCCGCTTCGCGTGTGGCATACTTATTAATTGAGATTTTTCCGCTCGACGCTGATGAAATTAAATGCATATATATATATATATATATATATATATATATATATATATATATATATATATATATATATATATATGTGTGTGTGTGTGTGTGTGTGTGTGTTAGTAGCATAAGACTAAGGCACTTGTTCACAGATAATTTACATATCATATCATATGTAATTGAAGCTCCTATATACACATATTGCTCTTACGAACTCATTCAGTTTGCACTTTGCAGCATTTGCTTAACATTATGTGACTAATAACAGCGAAACGGATACGAGCTTTAAAATCAACTTTTTCTTGTTGTGCGGGCATATTTTAACAGTCATAGCCTCTTGTAGTTAACATAACAATTGTTTAGCATGGAATGTTAAGCAGTTTTAAGATTTGTATGTTATATTTAACAGCGTTTCATACACTTTAATTAGTTGAATATTTGTGCTTTTCTCTTGATCAAGATATTTAGCCGTCGTTGCTGTGACGTGCTGTTAATATCAATTAACAGAGGCCTAACATGGCTGGCATGTAAAGTTAAGGCTACTGTTGACAGCAGGCACCGCTTGATATGCTTAGGTAGCATTTGTGCGCCATTTTAATCTTAATGTCATTTCCATAGTCTTTGACATGCCAAGCTATGATGGGTCTGAACAAGCTCTGTAAGTGGCCGCTTGGCCCCGGTACGCACTTGTCTTTTGCGGGGGCACCTTAGACCCTTACAACAACAACAGCAGCAGCAGCAGCAACAACAACAACAATAGCGACGACCAAGTGTCAAGCAATGCGTGTCTGGCTGACGCGCATTCAATTAAACGCGCCGCGAGCAATCAAAGCAACAGGCCCAAAGACCACCGAGCGGGATTGGGGACCACAAAAATCAAACAACTAGAAACGTAGCAGTTGCCTTTCGCCGATTGTGCGATACCCTGCAATTAACATAAGTATTCAATGGACTTGCAGAACGTTAATAGTTAACGACAATTTATGGCTATTGCATGTAAAATGTGTGTGTGTGTTTGTATGTACGTATGTATGTATTTGATATATGCGTAAAGCCAACATGCTCTTACTCACCTCGTTTACAGAGTATGCAAACAAACAAGAAGGCAGAATACAAACAAAACGCAAAAAATTCTTAAAGCTCACTAAGCTGCGCAGCCGCAGTCGCAGTCGCAGCCGCACTGGCGCTGTTACGTGTTCAGCGCTCAGTGCAAACGAGATAGGAACACAATGTGAGAGAGATATTAAGCGCAGTCGACTTCTGCTCAGTGCCGCCAATTTGGCTATTTTCTCGCAGCTCTGGCGTTTCGTACAAGAGGTCGGCGGGAATTTTAGCTTTCACAATACTGAACAAGTAAGCTCAATGTTTGATTCAGTATACAAAAAATGTTCTTTAAATCAAAAATGCTTTTTTTTTGGATTTTTCAAATAGTTGTTTAGCTTTTTCTAGCTTTTTTTGACTAGGTGATCTGGCTTGTCGACGCCCTGAAGAGCTGGCAACACTGGTTCTGCTGATATTGCTGCTGTCGCTGTCTGCGGTGCTGCGGCTCGTAAATGTTTCGTTGTTCCGTTTTGCCGCTCAGTTTGACATTTGTGCGCGCTTACGCCGGTCGCGATCAGCTCAGGCCTGACCGTTGGTTAGTTGTTGTTTTATTTTTTGTTGTTTTCCATTACTTACGTTGTGTTTGTGTGTGTTTTGAAACGGCGTCGATTTTATTTCGTGCGCTGATTTCATAGCTAATGCAAATATTTGCGCTTTACTGTTTGCTGTCAGATTCTCTTTTGGTGTTTTTATTGTTGTTAAAATCGTTAATAATGTGTGCATGCGTGCGTGTGTGTGTGTGTGTGTGTGTGTGTGTGTGTGTGTGTGTGTCGGTGTGTGTATGCGGGCTTGTGTGTGTCGCCCAAAAACCACAATGCGCCCAACGGCCAATGGCCACAAAAAGTTCAAAGCAATAAAGACTGCAAAAGTAGAAATTTCATATTTCTTTCTGTATTTTATTTTTGCATGCGGCCACTGCTGCCGCCGTCACACACACACACACACACACACTCACACACAAACAAGCAAGCATGTGAGCGCAGAGCGGCAGAGCGAGAGAGTAAGAGCGCACAACAGAAACCTATGCAAAACAGATTGGTGCGCAGGCAGCGACAGCGACGCTGGCAGCGCAGTTGTTCAAATGCTTAGCAAAGCGCATTTCTTTCGTTTTTGACAGGATTGTGAATGCTGCGACTCCTGCGCTAACGCTCTGCCGCTCTCGACTTTGCCGGTGTGTGTGTGTGTGTGAATGTGTTGCGTAAGCTAGTGAGAATAGTGAACAGAGATCAGCCGCCCCCATAAATGAAAGCAAAACAAAACAAAACAAAATAAATAACAGCGGTAATAAAAAACGAGCGTTTAGAGCATTTTGCAAGCGTGAGCGAGAGAACGAACTGTTTAGACTCGCAAAGAAAGACATTTCTACGCTAATTCGCATGCAAGCACACACACAATATGTAAATACGACCCACTCCTACACACACAAACACACACACACACACACACCAATTGGAAGTTGTCAAATAAAAACATCGCAAATGGCACCTTTCCATAGTTAGTGCCATATCCAAAGCAAATTATTTCGTTATTTCAAGGTTATGCGTATGACGTACAAAATCTGTTTTTAGTTTGCTGCTGTTGCTGCTGTTCTTGTTGTTGTTGCTGGGCAATAAAAATGCTTAAAAGCTGAAATTAGCTTACAGAAATGAAAAACCAAAACCAAAACCAAAACCAAAAAGCTCAAAAACTATTCAAAACAAACTTCATACAAATTTCAAAGCCAAACTTATGTTGACTTCAGCAAACTTTGCAAAAAAATTAAAAGAAACAAAATGTTCATATGTATGTATGTATGTATGTATGTATGTACATACATATGTGCATGTACATATGTATACAAGTGTGTATATATGTATGTAAATATGCCTATATATGCATGTGTTTATGTACATACATATGTAGTTAAGGCCCATTAGCCCAAAGTCAAGTGCTTAACACGTGCCAAATGGATAGTTTCATATACATACATGCACATACATATGTGTATCTATGTATATATATCATATTTGTATATAAATATATATATATAGTACATAGTATCTGTACGGATCATCATCATCATCATCATCATCATCAACAGGAATATGGCTTAAGCACTGTTATGTTCATTTATTCCATTTCTTTCACATTCCATCCTTCCACATTTAACGACGCACACTATCATATTTCAGTTTCATACTGTTCCCAATTTCAGTGTGTTTTTTCAATACTTACAGTTATATGGCTGTACTGTTATATACATATAGCTCTGTTCTATTTGTAATCCTTTTGATACTACCATTCGACTTTTTCATTGTTCGCTCCTCTCCTTCGTTCCACCATTCAGGCTTGTTTAGTTTGTTTTCTCTCGTTCCACTTTGTCTTTGCTGTTGCTTCATATCTCATATTGTTTTCAATCCTTTTCAGTCGGTATTCTTCTAAAAATTTCATGTTTATTTTGTTGACTACTTTTTCTACTATTTCTTTAGTCTACATTCCGATTCCATTTTGTCATTTGAGTACATACATATGTACATATACCCAATTCCATTTTGGACCATTGGATCTTATCATGCGCGCATCTGTTGCTCAGCTGCAAGCTGTTTACTTAAGTAGAAAGTATTTAACAATCATCTATTTCTGCATTCCGTATCTCTCTATCTAAGCTTTTGAGCTCCCTCTGTGTCTCTTTAAGTGAATTCGGAGTTGTGTCAGCTTAGCTTTGTTAACTTTTTCTTCTTCCTTTAGTGACTGCACAATCTAAAATTGTTAGTCAATAAACCTTGATTGATAACAGTGCTGATAAAGTGTAGGAGAAAGCCTAAAAATGATTACTAGCCAATTTCCTGACTGATTAATAACACTAAATGCAATCGATATACCCGATACGAGCTTGGCACTAATGTGAATACATCTACTTGTACGTAAATATTTGATCAGCTCTTGCACATTACATTATCTTTTCCCTCTCGATCTCCCTCTGTCCCATACTCTCTCTCCCTCTCTCTCACTCTCTCTCCCTCTCTCTCACTCTCTCTCCCTCTCTCTCACTCTCTCTCTCTCTCTCTCATTTAGACACATGAGGCAGCTGTAACGATGACTAAATTCATTTGAATTAAGTTCTATAAACAAATAAAATGACCATAAACAAATAGAAAAGCATAATTGCTATGTCTGCTTGCTCGATCTATGGAGACGAATCTGTAAATCGACTCTGTGCGCCGACCTCCAAAACTCAATTAACAGCATTTGGCGCTGATTGGAGCATTTGGAGCGACCACCAACTATGTGAATATACATTTATGTGTAGTACGTTGATCATGATTGTTGCATAAAGTGCCGTTAGTTACGGATTCAATTAGAACAATACGATGATGACGATAAACATAGCTAACTATGTGGAAATATGTCATCGATCATCGGCGAGCAATGTGAAAAGTCAAATTGATCTAGCCAAGAGGGAATGATATATCATTCCAAATGGAATCGCAACAGTTTGTTTTGGACGTATCTATATTGAGTCTCTACAGCGACGTGATCTATCGTCCATTGAAAACCAAAATACACTTCGTTTCGTTTTATAGCTTCTGTGTTACTGAACGGATTGCAATGATATTTGCAGTATATTATCTACATATTCTGTTGAATATTTGTCAATTGAGTGAAAATGCAAACTCTTTAACGTATTGCCTTAGTTGGCAACTGAACAATTGAATGAATTTTTATAATTCATCGAAAATATAACAAACAACCAAATGAAAATTGCATTAGCTAAATATACAATTTTGAGACTCTAGTTTCAAAAACGTACGTGATATAATTTTATAATTGAATTTCGATACGGTTTTTAATCGATAACTTAAAAACAAGAAAATTCATTTCATTACATTTAATTTCTTTAATTTTCTTACATATGCACAACATTGAAACTAAACGTACGTACATCTATTGGAACTTAACTTAAACTCATATTTAAACTAGAATCCTTGGCGCTCTTGTACTGCAACACATTTATATAGAACAATATACACAACGGCTGAAGGTTTTTCTCTGACTACTGGCAGTTTGTACATTCAATTACGTGAAACTTGAAATACCTTATCTCGTTTTTATGATAGATAGTAAAGGCATGATGGCTGCTATCATGCTTCTTGTCAGCAACGCACAGTGGTCACAAGTTTTCGATGAAGATAAAGAGTAATCGCTGTCGTATCTCGACAGCAATTTGCCAACTCTGTTGAGTTTTGCACTTAGCGGCAAAAGGTAGAAAAGCGTAGGAACAATTTGAACGCACCAGAAAAAGCTTTTTGATTTGCAGAGCATTTCTTCTAAAATGTTTGCCACCAAACAATACATTTCTAATTAGCTCTGTGAAGAACCAGCATCTGGCGATTGGACTATGTGGCAGCTTGCAAACATAATGCCGCGTCTCACTGAGCTGTTTATGTTAATGTGACAGGCGAACCAAAATCAAACTTTTATTTATGTGTAATGGAATTTGATTATAATTGTTAGCTGTCGCTTTAGTTTCGGATTTGCTACAAGCAGTCAAGTGGCGGTGTTGGTAGAAGCGGTGCTCGTCGGCTGGAAGACCTAGGTTCGGAATCTGGCCTATTGGACAAGAGCCATTTTGAGCCTTTCCGGCATAGATTCCCTTAATTTTTGCATCACTTGTGGTGTAATTTAGGCCCATTCTTCAAGTGAGGCAGTCTCTAGAGCTGCTTTCTGTGAGATCTTGCGTTTGCTGGTATTTGTTTCCACAATGGATGGTTGCGCTGGTGGTTTCATAACTTGCGGACAGTTACATAGCCATGTACATTTGTACATATGTATATACCAATTGGGGGCGTGGCAAACCGGAAAATGGAGCTGGTAGCGCTTGGGCTGTGCATGAGTATCCTGCAGTCGGTAACGCCCGACTGCAACGTTCTTCCATGCTCTAATCTCTGTATGTATCGTATGCAGAAGCTAGCGAGACCTACACCTACGGTGTTGGTAGAAGCGGTGCACGTCGGCTAGAAGACCTAGGTTCGGAACGTGGCGATGTTTTTTTTCTTTCTACAATCATGAAGTGACGGCGCCCTTAGAGGGGATGCGCTTTGATAAATAGCTGTCGGTTTTTGAGTCCATGTGCGCGGATGTCGGGCTTTCCACTTTTCGCTTTTGGTTTGCCTTTTATTATGCAATTTTTATTACCATTATAATTAAAAGAAGAACAACTTTCTTTACTTGCAAATTGCTATTTGATTGTGAGAGAGCAAGATAGATAGCCTTTATATAAAGGTGTATACTCAAAGCTGCAGGCCGCAAGGGCTTCAAGGGATCTAATGCCTAATCGAGGGTGCCCGACGTACTTTGTCTCGCTTCAACGTTGGGCGTCCCGAGTCTTACGCAAACGCTCTCACTCACTCCAACAACTTCGGCTGCGCATTCGTACTTCAGCTAACCCCTTTTGAGTATTGTCTATTTGAACGTGTTTTTCTTTTTGTTTTTGGCTTTCGTGTTATATCCTTTTGGGGTAAGGTAAAATAAGACTAAGCTAAGATGTACAATAGATAGGTAAAGCATATATACTTTTGCATTTGTAACACAGTGATAAGTGGCACACGCACGCACGCACGCACACACACATGAAAAGTATTGATAAGCAAAAAAAAAAAAAAACACCTTCGGCGATAAAAACATTGCTATATATTTGTCGTTATCAGCACCTATGAACGGAACGGAACGGAACGAAACAGGAACGGAACGGCCACTCCAGAGAGCGTTTGAGCACATGAAAGATAGAAGGGGACAGCGCGAGTGGGAGGGTGGGATTATTAGAGCACAGAATTGAAGCGTGAAACGAAATAGAATAGCTGGAAACAGAAAGAGAGAGAGGGAGGAGAGCGACACAGACACAGACACAGAACCAAATTGAAGGCAAACGGAACACAATTATTCACTTCGACTATGCCCAGCTTGTTGTGAGGAAGGAAAGTCCAAATTTACGAGAGTCAAGCCAAAATGCGAAACATCCGAAATCTAAAGGATCCCACAGGAGTGGTGCTGTTATGGCTGCTGTGGCTGCTGTGGCTACTCTGCTGCCCCACAGCGGCCATTGCAACGGCACTGACAAAGGTTAGCTGCACCGAGCACGACACCACAATCACCTGCGATTGCAACAACAATGAACAGGTGAGTCAGCAGTGTGTGTCTGCGTACACTCAGCGAAAAAACGTGTTGCAATCGCAAAATCAGATTGTAGCATGATTATATCATCATTATAGACATACATATCTTAAGCTGACAGCAAGAGACTAATGTAGACAACTTGGAGGAACTATTTGTAGTATTACTCATCTGAACTATACGCCTACAAAGGCCCAGTCATAGCATTTATGAGTACATTTCAAAAAGAAGAATCTTTTACAGATATAGGGAAACCTTTAAACTGCACAGATTTACTCCAGGAAACAGATGTGAAAATTATTTTTTTACAATTTACAATTTCGGATTTGACATGGTATTTGATCGATGTCGAACCAACTCATTGGGGGTTTTCCGACTGGCCATGCCCTCAAAATACATGGATATATATTTTTGGTCAATCCTTAGAGGGTGTCCACAGAAACCTAGCTTTTTTAGCTGCATATTATGGTAGATAAAGCTGTTTCCGCTTTGCCACGCCCCAATGAGTCTAATTCAAGTAGTTTTCCAATTTATTCATAATTTTGTTTAGTTCGATTCACTTTAAAAAGAATGATTCATCTTCTATTAACTTGAAATTTTCGCTTTGCAAGGTTTGTAAGGTTTTTCCTATGCCTTTTCTCCGAGTGTAGTTTAGCGATTGCATAAACATATTCTAATACATTCCACTTCTCCTCTATGCCATCTGTGTTCTCTGTAGCCCATGGTGTTGCCGCAGCTGCATGGCGCCGTTTTTCAGGTGGAAATACGCAATTGTCGCGATTTGACTGTGGAGCCAAACGCTTTGGATAATACCGAAGGTCTGCGCAAGATCAGTTTCAAACAGTTGCAACGTCTGGTGCTGCAACAGAATGCATTGAGCGTGCCCCGAGATGCCAGCAACAAGGCGCTGATTGTCGATTTCGAGGACGTCAACTTTCAGTTGATCGACTCGCATGCGATCAGCGGCAACATCGAGGAGATCTCATTCACACGTGGACGCATCGAGCAAATGCACCCATTCGGCTTCACCACCATCAAGGATACTGCCATATTGCTCAAACTGGACGGCGTTACCATACAGCGCATCGAGAGTCAGGTGAACAACCAAACAAATGTCCATTTTAGCCACAACGTTCCACATATTTGTTAGATGAAGGCATATATCAGTTAGGGGAGTCCAGTTAAGTTTTGCTCCAGCTCAAAGTAGAGCACTAGAAATCAAATTTGTTCGATTGCTTAACTGCCTGTTAAATAATTGTCTTGCTGTTTATCCGATTGTTAAATACTTAGTTAATTTGTTGAGGTGCATATTGCATCTAGTAGTACGATATGGGGTGGGCGCTTATAAGGTATAGGTATGCTGGCCAAAATGATATTCAGCTACAGTCTTATTCAAGTCTTATCACTGCTTATTGTTAGCTTAAAGATAGATTTAGATTTTCTGGATAAGAATTAGGAACTCAATCAACTTAGAGCCATACAAATGTGAAGATAGATCCAACAATGGAATACTTATGGACTTCTGATTCTATTCTATTTGAAGACTTACTAAAATATTGTATAAGATTTGAATGCTAGTGATACATGATGGCATATGCTGATGGGGAAGTATAGTTCTAGTTTCCAAAGCAATTCGGTTTACTGGAAGTGCAGAGAAGCGTCTTTTGGCTTTAATATGGCTGTTCTCTTCGCTTTGGCACTCGACCGACAGTCTACCAAGCGAATATGGAACACTTGCCCTTTTCAATTTGTATATCTTATTGATATATACTTCTTATAACTTTACAGGCCTTCAAGAAATTTGCCGTGGAGCAACTGACAATAAGCAATTGCAATTTCATGGGAGATTTGCCGACGCGCGCCTTCTACGAGCTGGAGGTGAGCAACGAGCTGGCGATGCGCAACAATCAATTCCAGGAGGTGCATTCGCACGCCTTCTCCTTCAAGCGTAAGCCAAACTGCTTAGCTATACACACATAGATATACATATATATAGCATTTATCATATATGTATTTCTATTTTATGTTTCGCAGTCATCTCTAAGCTGAGCCTGAGCGAGAATCGTTTTGCGGCCGTCGATGGCGAATGGCTGGAGGCGTACATAAAGGACGCAATCACGTTGCGCGGCAATCAGTTTGGCGCCACCAGCGAGATAGCCTTTCGCAGCCTGGGCGTGCATCGCGACTATCAGCTGAGTGAGCGGCTGGAGCTGCGCTTTCACAACAACACGGTGCAGAGTTTGTCACCGGGTGGCCAGGTGCCTGGTGTAGCGGCTCAGCCGCTGCGCTTCGATGAGCGTTTCGCTCTGAGCATACGGCAGCTGAGATACGAGAATGCCTGGAGCTGTGAGCAGCTGGATATGAACGCTCAGCCGCCGCAGCCGCGTGCCGAATTCTTTCGCCAGCACAGCGAACAGCTAATGTTCCGTGCTGCCGCCAACGAGCCACAGGTGGCGCCAGCACCCTATGTGCCGCTGCGTCAGCTAATCAGCGCTCAGTGCCAAAAGACTAGCTATACGGCGTACATTGTGGCGGGCAGCGTATTGCTGGCATTGCTGTTGTTGCTGCTGCTTCTGCTGTTGTGGTGGTGTCTGGCGCAGCGGCGTCGGCGACGCAAGCTGGATGTGGTGCAGCCGGAGCCGCGCACCTACAAGGAGACACAAATTGTATACCAAATCGAGAACGCTGGCCTGCTCAAGACTGATTTGTAAAGTTACAAGCCATACAAACACGCACACACACACACACACACACACACACAGCTGAAAGACGCTAGCTAAAGCGGAGCGGCAACACCACCAACACGACCACCAAGAACCACCAAGAGTGACCTTTTGTTGTACCAAATTCTTAATGTACGTTTAGCTTGTAACATTTAACATAATCGAAATAATCCTACCTATAACGTTATATCTATGTTAATCCCTAAATTATATAAATTGTATATAGAGAATGCGATTCTTTTTAAAGTATAAACAAAGAACTTAATCTCATTGTGAATTTAATGTGAGAAGATGTTTAAGGTATTTACCATAACCAAGATTTTAGCATTCGTACGAAACCAGAATGTAAACTTTGATCTGTTAAATTGTGTTTATGTTATATACATTTGTTAACTCGTTCAGATTAATCGATGGTATTGTGTAAAGTTAGGGTATTTTTATAGCTATTTTGGGAAAGAAGAAAGAGGAAATGTTGTCAACTCTGAAATATTTAGAGAATTGCATAGCAGAAACATAGTTCCGTATGTTAAATAGACGATTTACAGTAAAATATATACACGATTCATACAATAGAATATAACAATATAAAAATAACAAATCATATTTCTGTGAAAGGCAACAACTGCCCTGAAAATGAGATTTAGTTTGCAAGAATTTGCAAGCCAACTCCAAGATATAAAGATATACACTAAGACTTGCCATCTGAGTCTTGTAGAAATGTATGTTTGTATATAGATATAGGCTAAACGACTTACCCAATGGGCAGATATGATTCCAATGCCTGATGCACAGTCAGCTGTGGCTCGGACAGTGCAAAGCCTTTCGAGAGGAGCGCATGATGCGTGCTAATTGTCTCCTCAACGCCACTCATGTCGTCCAAGTCCTTGTCATCTGCATTTGTATAACGAATTATAAGACAATTAATGGGATTATTATGTACTATAAGAAATATATCCAATAATATTCATATGTTCTCGATAATCAACTAAACTCAAAGACGAAAACCTATTTGAATTCTTTTTGTTGATGACTGTAAATAGGATTTTATAATATATAGTAGAGTATTGCTGCATTCGATTGTACGACAGTTAAGAAATATAGAAAATATAGATAGAGAAAAGTCAACAACAAAAGGCAGCACTGCAAAGTTTCTTAGCAACAGCTCTACTGCTGAGTAACTATTTTGGACAAAAACCGACAGAGCGACAGCGGCATATCGATTTGGCTGTTGTACAGATCAAGAATATATATATACAAATATATGTCTACCGATGAATTCATCACCTTTCTTACCCGGCAGAGTGAGATCCTTTTTCATTAAATTTGCACTGCACATGCCGCCCAGATAGGACAGCTCCTGCTCCAGCCGTATGAGACATGAGTTACTAGCATTGATCTGAACGTGATAGCAATAGTTGGAATCATTAAAAAAAGAGATAGATGATGTGTGTGGCAATTGCTCACCGCTGTGGGATTATCGTAGCCAACCACCAGGCACTTGAAGCCATAGCGATTATTGTGCGGATCCTGGGCGTACAGTGAAGCCGTTTCTAAGGAAAACTCTACGCAATTGCCGGGCAAAATGAGAACGTTCTGCAGCCAGTTGGAGGCGCTGCGAGCAGAGGGCATGTATAAGAAAAGAGTATCATATATACACAGGCATGTAGATCTGCTTACGTATTGAACTTCTTGACGACAATCCAATCGTGATCCGCTGCTGCTGGTTCGGGCAACGTGCCGGTCGTGCGACAGCAGCTGGTCATCTGCAAGTGGGCATTTTGTGTGCGTCGTGTGCTTACATTATTGTCGAGCAGATCATAGTATTCCTCGCCAGCAGCCGCTGCTGCTGTTGTTGTTGTTGTTGGTGTTGTGGTCGATTGGCAGGGCGGTGTGGCAGCTGTCGTCGCCGCCGCCGCAGCCGCCGTCGGACGCATGGGAATCGAGAGCAGCAAATAGTCCTCGAGCTGGGCGGTGCCGCACTGTGAATCAAACTCAATGGTCAGCCATTGGACGCAGGGCGGAAACTCGACCCGATAGCAACTGATGCTGGCGCTGCGATACGGATGCTCGCTCTCCACAATGCAATAATGATTGCTGGTGGTGCTGCTGGCGGGTGTTGGTTCCGGTCTCAGTTGCTCCGAGCGCTGATCCTTGGACACATGCAGCTGATTGAGCGCTGCAATGTGCGGCAATATCTCCTTGATCAGGCCAAGGATTTGCACCGAACTCTTTGGATCGCTGCAGGCCAAATTGGATATGTGCGCATAGACCAGCGGCAGCAGCGTATGGAACATATTCGAGGCGGCCAAATTGAAGACCTCCAGCAGTTGCATAGCGGCAACACCGCCGCCCACAATTTGCGCTTCCTCCGAGTCGGAGTGCAGCAGTTGCTGTGGCACCTGTGTCGGCAACTGTTGCTGCTGCAGCTGTTGTGGCGGCAGCTGTTGCTGCTGCTGCAGCTGCTGTTGCTGCTGCAATTGTTGTTGCTGTGCGGGCAACGGCTCCTCGGCCGCCAGCTCATACTCAGCACGCTCATTTCCATTGAGTTTGGCTGCCAGCTGCACATTGGAGAAATTCAGTTCGGCTGTCTCCTCGACGCCAATTTCGGTGGCCCCTATTTCGATTTCCATTTCGAAGGGATTCGTTGAGCGTTTATCAAATTTAAGCGTCTCCATGATGCCCTTCGAAAAGGACTCGATACGTTTGCCCAGATCCCTTGCTGCTGCCGACAGCTGTGGATCGACAGGCAGCGCAGCTGTTCGCGAATTATTTGCCCAATTAATGTCCATGTGCTCCTCAATTGGTGTTATATTGTGCTCCGAATCAATGGTCTGCGTATGATTCGACGACGAGTTGTCCGTCGGCGAACAGGATGCCGCCATAGCATTGCGCGCCAGTATGAGAAGCTCTGTACACTTCTTAGTTATATCAGCGGCAATTTGCAGTGCTGTATCGCGCGTGGATACCTCATTGCTAGCCAAGGCAGCGCCATGCGCACCATCTGTCGAAGATCCCGTTAGCTCTGGCTGCTGCGGTTGCTGCTGTAGGTGCTGGTGTTGGTGCTGGTGTTGTTGGTGCTGTTTGACTGGTGTGCTGTAGTAGAGTATGCTGGGCAGTTGGCCACGTGCGGGCGTGGTGCCATTGAAGCTCAAATCGCACGCATAGAAATGAAAGTTGGCGCCGCAGGGACCGCGCACCGTGGGCATGCCGGCATCGCCGGAGCAGGTGCGCGCGCCTTGTGAGCAGAGGCGCAAGGCGTAGCGTGCATGCTCCTTGATGTGGACCGGATGCTCAAACTTAATCTCGGCTAGGTCATTGTGCACGGCCTCCTGATCATAGCTGCCCGATATGGACTCCAGTGTTTCCCATTTGTGCTGTGGCTGCAGATCAACTGTATTATCATATAGTAGTTCCAACTGATAGTCATAGCTGCCCGAACCGGAATATACCATGGCGCCAGCTACGGCTATGCCCGGTCGGTCCACCGAGAAGGCAATCGCATCTGGTCCAAAGTTTCCCGTGTTCCAGGTGCGACTCAAATCGCAGCGTGCGAACCGAGAGCTGGTCGAGTGCAGCGTACGCGGCGGCAAAAATAATTTATCGTATTCGCCCAGAGCTGTCTGATAGACAATCTCGGCCAGAACGCGTGCCAGCAGATGGCAACAGTTATCGATGAGGCCCTGATTGATGCACTCCTTTAGCGCATAGCTGCCGCCCAGGCAACGGCTATAGATGGACTCGATTCGCGCCCTAATTGGATTGGCTATTATGTCCAGCAGACGCACCAGCACATCCTTGAACGTCCACGAGTTGCTCAAAAAGTCGCTCTTCTCCTGCTGCGTGCGATAGATCATCTGCTCCACAAGTATAGGATACTGATGCGCCTCCGTTGACGATAGCATGGGCAGACCCGAATTATCGCTTGGACTAATTATCGACTGACGCTCATTTCCGGCCGCATTGAGCAGCGAGAATGTGGCGCGTAGCTTTACCGTGGGCGAGCAGAGCCCGGCCAGAATTGCGCTCAGTAGGCGGGAGTGGAGTGCCCCACGGTCCATTTGAGCCAACAAATCGCACAGACAGTTCCACTTGAGCGATGAAGTCGGATAGAATGCATCAAAGCAGGCCACAAAGCTCAAATGGCATTCGTCCAGAATTTCCAAGACCAAGGCGTAGCCTGGTTAAAAGAAGCAATTCAAATTAGTTTTAGATTTAAAAATATGGATTTGAAATACATATATATGAATATATATAAATATATATATACATATTGATTTCGATGCACAGTCCGTGCTCCGATTGCACTTACCTTCGTCGGTGGCAATATCCTTGAAGATGTCATCGCAAAAGATGCCAATGAGCAGAGCGCGCACATTGCCAATGCATTCGGCTAGCTGAATGTTCTCCAGATTGGGTTTGCGTGTCATCGAAGTGCCGGACAGAGAACTGGGCAGCTGGGCGCTGCCCGCATTGTTGACAGCCCGATTTGATGGCTTGTCTGTAAGAGCACAAGAGATTAGAACTGAAGCAACAGCACGGTGCTAGTTAGTAAATTATACCTTTGCTATTTGGCTTTTGTTGTAGTTTGGAGAGGGCAGCGGCAACGGCGCCGCCCGCAGCTGAGGTGCTGGCTGCCGAAGCAGCAGCAGCAGATGTTGCTGCTGCTGCTGCTGCTGTTGCTGCTGCTGCTGTTGTTGTTGATGCTGCTGTTGTTGCGCGCTGTGGATAAATTTCGTTGGTGTATTTGCGCAGCAGTCGCAAGCAGGATTTATTAACGTAGCCCAAATACTGAAGCGTTTGCTGCAACTGCAATGGTCTTGCACGATCACGTTGCTCGCGCAACTGGGTCTTAAAGCAGTCCCATGACCAGCTGAGCAGCACCACCAAGCTCTCGAAGCACTCGCGGCTCACGCTATTGGCGAAAGCGCGCGAAATACGCTGCACGGGATCCGTGTCGTGGGGCAGCGATGGCTGCTTACAGTCCTGCGTGACCAGACGATATAGTATCGCGGGTATTTGACCGGAATTGACATCGGTGCCGTTGTTGGCCTTCTTGCTGGACTTGAAGGAGAAGACCACTTGATCTTCGGTGGTCACAGACGCCTGACCGCATGAGCCACAGTCCGAGGAGGGGCCCGCAATGCGCGCCCACACCAAATACCAGCGTCCCGCTGCTGCGCTTACCGGCTTCGGTAGCACAATGTGGTGTTTGCTGCGTGCGGCACACTCGTATGGCACCTCCTTGGTTTCGCTGATGAGGATGCCCTCCTTCTCGTAGCCACCGCCATCGGTGCCCAAATCGTACAGCTTCAGCTTACAGCTGTATTCGCCACGTCCGCCAAACATGCCAAAGCCGCAAATCACAATATCCGTATCTGCTGAGAAGCGCACCGCCTCCACACTGTGACCCGAATAGCCCCAGCCGCCACCAAAGTTATCGAAGCGATTCACAACCTGATACTCGCCGCTCTGTGCCTCTGCTGCCTGCTGGGTTTGCTGTGGCATCGCCTGCTCAAAACAGCCGGGTATATTATCTTGTGCGGATGTCAGTATATCCAAACAGGCCAATAGATTCAGCGATGCCTGTGAGCGTGAGACACGCGCCTCCGCCTTGCACGGCAGCGACAATTCCGGTGACAGCAGCGCTCGATAATTGCCAGCATTCTGCAAATATTCAAATGAGAGTTCAGTCATAGAATGGATCAAATGGTATTACATAGTGTACAAGTGGAAGCTGTTTAAGTTAGATCACCTACCACGTCACATTCGGATATTTCGCTGGCGACAACATTGTGACAGCGCAGTTTGCGCGCAACGCCATCGAAGACCCAGAGCACATTGTAACTGGGATCCATGGCAAAGGATATTTGCGTGGGCAGCGTCTGCTGTTCTGTGGGCGATGCAGCAATTGGGCAAGCGCCAGCAGCGTTGGCGGCGGCGGCTGCTGCTGCTGCTGCCTCTGGACGGGGTCGAATGCGTCGTTGAAGTCGTGGGCTGGCTGTCAATGAGGCTGGCTGTGCCACCTCCATGTGCTGATCCTCGAAAATGTGATTGCGTGCTTCGTGCATGCTGCGCGACATCTGTTCATTGATGGGCACACCAGCTGTGCTGCTGCTGACCAACGGCAGTTCGGCCATCAAAGGCGTTGCCACATCCACATTCCGATTGATTTCCGGCTGCCCGTGTTGCTGCTGCGTCTGCAGCAAATGCGAAAAGTTCGTTTGGCCGCGATAATGTGGCGTGCAGCTGCCGTCGCTGCGGTTTATGGAGAGCGTGTGAAAGGACAGCGGTATGCTGGGTATGAGTACTAGAAGAGCAAGAGAAACAAGAGCACAATCAGTTGAGTTTATCCAGCGTATAGGAATTCAATTAATATATAGAAACTAACTAACACTCAACAGGCTTGCATAACAAAATATGTAAGGCATAAATTAGATTAACTAGTTCTATACTCTCTCATATATAGGTTAACTTCTTATATTAGCCTTGCATGCACTAGATAACTATTGAAATATTCAATCTATAAAGCAGCCCAAAATTATTTCATATTGACTACTTGAGTAACATTTCAATTGGGTATCGTTTTCATGCCCTATCAGTAAATCGATCTCTATCTCAAATCTACTTTCCAAAGAAAATATACTAACATATGGTCTTCTTGTTCGCCACCACGTGCATCTTGGGTAGCATTTGAGCGGTGATTAGCGATTCGTCAATCTTGATGAAGGTCTGGTCGCCATTGGCGCCGATCCAGGTAACCTTTTTGCCATAGCTGGGACCCAAGCCACTGCAATATATAATACATACATATATAACTGAATCAATAGGAATAGTCAAGCCATATTTACAAGACGGCACCAGGTGCACAGTTCCATAGAAACTTCTGACGCTGCGCTATTAGGGCAGCTGTGTTGGGCGGTATAAGAATTGTCTCCTTGGAGCCACCGGGCAACACACAGGCAGCCTCCTGTGTGGCCGCTTCCTCCTCTTGCTGCTGTTGCTGTTGCAGCTGCAACTGTTGCTGCTGGGCAATGACACTGTTAGGCACCGTCTTCTGGCCATAGTCGCCGGGCAGCCGGCCCAGCTGTCCCTTCTGATAGTTGCCGAATGTGTAGACAACACCTTTGTGTGTGAGCAGCACAGTGTGATTGCTGCCAGCAGCCACCTGGCTAATGGCGCCTTGCACCTGCACACGAATCGCACCAGTAACTGCCTGGAGATCTCCGCTGCCCAGTTGGCCGTACTGATTGCTGCCAAAGGTGAAGACCTCGCCGGCTAAGGTGAGCACCACGGTGTGATGTAGGCCGCATGCCACTTGCACCACCGGCGATGCGCTGGGCAGTTGCAACACTTGAGGCGCCAGCGGCGCTACACGCGGTGGGTCCTTGTCCAGGTCGGTGGGTGTGCCGCCACCGCCGGCACAGCCAGCGGCGCCTGTCTCCAGCTCCGAGGGCTTCTTTTCTTTGCGCCGCATGATGAGCGTTTTGGAGCGCTGCTGGCGCTGTAACTCACCTGGCAGCGGCTTCAGCTCCGCCTTGGCATCTGCCGCCACTGCAAGCGATTGTTGAACACTGGCGTTAAAACGAATCAATATATAAATTTCTAACTCACCAATCTCGCTCTCCTGAAGCGCAACGCAGGCGGAACAGAGGCCGCATTTGGCACAGCCTGCATCGCCATGGCCGCAGGGGCAAATGCTGCCGGCCAAACGCTGCTCGAGCGGCACATTTAGCGCCGACACACAACTGACATTGTAGCCTGTACATTCGCGGCACATGACACAGACGCGACACTGGCCCTGCACCAGATTGTGATCGTCGTAGTCACAGAGCGTCGAGAAATCCAGTTTGTGGCGCAGCTTGTCGCCGTGCAAGCCGAGCAGCGCGTAAGCAGCCGACGAGCTGGGCACATCACGCACGGGCATCATTTTATTAAAGACACGTCCACACTGACCCTTGTTGTTCAGGCCAAAGGTGAAGACCTGCCCCTTGGCGCTCAGTGCAACGCAATGCGCTTTGCCCAGTGCCACTTTGGTCACATGCTGATCGAGCAGCTCACTGACAAAGCCCATCGAATCGCAATGGGCCGTATCTTTGCCGTACATAATCAGTTTGCCCGTTTTGGTCACAAAGGCGGAGGTGCCATTGTTGCAAGCAGCATGCACCACCACATGACCATCGATTTTGCTCATCTTTTTGGGCTTCACAGCTTTTGGTTGGCGTCGATTCTTCGAGCTGTCGCCATCCTCGCCCCGCCGTGCAGTGCCCGCAAAATAGACAGTGCCATCATCGTTGACGAGCAACGCATGTATGCCATCGTGTCCAACGGCCACATGGACAATATGCGCCGCCTTCGACACAATCAGTTCGGTTAGTTTCAGTGTCGGTGTGCGGCCCACACACTTCAGTCCGAGAGCAGCAGATTTGCCATAGTAGTAGACGCGTCCATTGCTGGCGCGCACGATTCCAAACTCCTTGCCGCAGGCCATGCCAAGCACATCGGCATCACGACAGGGCGCCGGAAGTTTCGGCTCAAAACTGTTGTGCGCCGACTGTATGCGCTGGATTTGCTGCTGATTGAGCAACTCATCCTCAAACGCCGCATAGCCCAGCGTTCGAAATTTTTTGCGTGCCAACTGCAGCGGCAGCTCGAATGGCGGCGGTTCGCTGCTGTAGCTATTGTGATACAGATTCAGTTTCTTAACCACCAGTGTGTCCTGTAATTGAGAAGAGATACGATTGATAAGTGGTAGCATTGGTTACGAAAGTTACCTTAGCTTAGTATTAACTGTTTCAATAAATGCGCCACATCATTAGCTTCATGTGTTTTTTAGAGCGCATAAAGCCATCTCTTATATATAAGAAAAAAGGCAGTTTGCATCTGGTTTGATCGACATCTAGAGTCATCTATCGAGCCTGTATCACTTGAGCAGTTTGAAGCTGAGCTGACCTCAGCTTTCTTCCATTAAACAATCAGTGCAAATCATCATATATATATATATATATATATATATATATAAGTATGTCCTTAAACTCTAAACTCTCAGAAATAGTTCAGTTAGCATACATAAACTGTCGTAATTATTATTATTGGCCATATGAGATCATTTTTATCTCTTTATTGATTTCATTTAAGGCTCCGACATTGACTCAGAAAACTTCTATACTCTGACCTAATCTCTATTATATATGTGTATATATTTTTATAACTTTTGTGATTATACCCATAGAGATATTGACTTTTACTCACATCGCGATTGCTGCAAATGGCATGCAATGAATCGTCGTCCGTGAAGAGTACATAGTTGAGGCCCTCGCGCATTGAGAGCATGTTGAGTGGATTCATTGACTTGACGGCCAGCGTGTCCATGCCCACCAGCTGCAACTGATCCGCGCTTCGTTTGCAATTGCGCCGAAAGTACAATTGGCCGCCGCTGTAGCCCAGCCAGGCGCTGCGCTCGCGACAGAACTCGTCGTTTTGTGCATAGATATGTCCCTTGTAGGAGCCACCAAAGCCGGTTCCAATCTTCAGCAATGCACCGCCGTACAGCACATAGACAAAGACGCCATCGCAGGCCATGGCCGGTGCCATATGCTGTTGTGCGACCGTCAGCAACGGCAGCTTCAAGGTGAACTGCAAAAAGTGGGAATAAGTGTTAAAATGGAGGCATTATAGGGATTATACGCTATAGAATATCTTATATCCTTATACCTGAAACCGCGTATATTAAAATAAAGGATTTCTTGTTTGTTTCTTTAAATACTTATTTTTTCCTCGAAAGCTATAAATACTTATTTTGACCCAACATTTGTAATATTTACTAAGGACAGCTTTATTCAAGTTATAAATCGAACAATTTTGTTCTTATTCTCTGCCCGTACTCACCTCGTCGATTAGTGAGTTGTGTGGCACTCCATGTGTGTGGAAGTCTGGACGCGTTGGCTTGTTCAGCGCCGCACTCACCACCGTATGTTGCAGAGCGGCCAGCACGGCGGGCAGCTGGACAATCTGGGCGGAGAGTTGCCGTGGGGACATGAGCATGGCGGCGATTGCCTTTAGCATTTTGCCCGTGTCACCGCGGGCAATGCAGAGGCCAAGTAAAGCGGCACATGCCATGGCTGACCAGTTGGCCTCGGCGCCAGTGCTAGAGGTGAGCGCCGCTGGCATGGTGGCCAGATCCAGGAGCAGATCATACAATGGATTGATCAGATCTTCGGGCTCCAGCTTAAACGATTCCGGCTGTTGACCCTGTATAACATCGAGCAGAGCTTTTAATGCTTTGGTGCAGAGCAACGGTTGGATGTGACGTGCGTCCGCAATCAGCTCGAACAAACTGCGCAGTCCGGCGCCTACAATAAGCGGCACAGTGGCATAGACCGGCTCGCGCTCTTCTGGCTCATCCGATTCTGAGTCGGCATCGCTATTGGCGCTGTTTGTCGTGCGCTTGTCTGCCGCTCCACCAGCCGCACCGGCGACACCCGCTGCTGCAGCGCCCGCAGCACCCGCTGCACCAGCGCCGCCACCAACGCCCACCGCAAGCGGTGCATGACAGGAGCAATCGACCAGATTACTGACCATGCAGCTGCCTGCACAGACCAAACAGCACGACGAGCCCATATTCCCGCTCCATTTCTTGAGCGCCGATGCAGCGGCCATTGCACCATGTCCATTTCCCTCGTGGAAAAGCGCAAAGCGTGTCTCTGCCTCCAGCACCGTGGAGCGTATGGCCGAGAATACAGCAAATTTGGATGCATTTGGATCGAGTTCAATGTGCGCCACCGGAAATGTCGGCATGAACAGCAGCTGATCCTTGACCAACGGCGGATCCAATGGGTTTACAATGCCTGCTCCCGCGCCGCCTGCCGCATTTCCCTCCAGCACCGCAGCTGCAGCGGCGGCTGCCATCGCTGCTGCCGATTTCTCCTTGCGGCTCTTGCGCTTCGTGAGAGCCTTGCGCTCATTTTGCAACTTTCTGAGTGTGTGTGTGAGAGAGAAAGAGAAAGGGAGAGAAAGTACGAAAGTGAGAGAGAATATAAAAAGGGTCTTCAGATTTGGGCATCGATTAAGCTGCTTTGCATATGCATACATACACACATACTATGTACATTGCAAATCAGCTTATCGATTTAACAACAAACAAATTATTGCAGGTCGCGAACAGCTGTTATCGATCAGCTGTTCGTTCCAGCGCTGCCCACTTGTCGTGCAAAAGTGCAGGCGCCCAATTTCAACCCCGTCGAAACAGGCATAGCAGCCCAGCATTTCAGCTAGGGGTTGAAGACCTACATACACATACATACTTTGGGCCAACGGCAAATCGATCGATTTTTTTCAACCCCAAATGCAATGTCGGCGACACATCCTCAGCCGCAGCCGCCACCACCCCGCCGGATAACCCATTGTGCTTATTTACACTTACCTGCGTGTATTGCTTGTGTACAATTCATAGAAATGATCGCCATATTTCATTGGATTCAATAATCCAACCATTGCGTTTAAGCGATTTGCAAATGCGTTGCCTCTTGCGTTGCGGTTGCCACCAAATCGATTTTATGTATGCGCTTTAGATATATATATATATATGCTCTGTATGTACATGTGTGTGCCGTTATAGCTTATACCGTTATACACCGAGCGCCGACTTTTTTTTTTGTTGGAGACGCGCACTTGCCACCGAATAACTAAAAAATTAATAGCTAAGCACTTTGTCAGCTAGACTTTTGGCTCAACTTTATTGCACAAACATTTACAAAATAACTAAGAAATTAACTAGTCTATTGGCGAACTTAATGCATATTTCTTGTTGTATGATTGCACCACTGGCTATGCGATAACAGGCAACAGGACCTTTTTTGCGGTTGAAATGGGGCTGTCATCGATACCATCGATATAAAACTTTATACACTTCAGAATTCTTTTTTTAATGTACTTTAAGTGCTTTTAACTTTACTTTAACTAATAAAATATCGTTCTTAATATAAACTTAATTTAATTGAGTCGTTTTATTTAAAAATAAACTGTTCCGATACTTATCGATTGTTTGTGCACGAAATTTGCTTTTTGCAGCCCTGCATCACAACAGCTGTCAGACAGCCTACAACAACAACAGCTGAACTGACAGCAGCGCCGCAGCAGCAACAATCGAGGAAAAACATTTTACGTAATTTATTTTTGTTATTTTCTATTGCAATTCGCATGGATTTAACGTATGTGTTTCTACCGCCTAGCACAGGATGGGCAACGCTCTCACTCACTACTTGAAGCCAGATGTAATGCCCGGTCCCGATGTGGTGCCCAGCTTCGATCCCATGTTGGGCTTTGGGTCGCGCAAGGAGCGCGTCATGATTGCCACCGAAGAGGAAATGGTATCGGCCAAGCTGACACCGAAAGAGCGTGATTATTGTGCCCACAAACTGCTCGCCTATCGCGGCTGCCGCGCCGACAAATTCCCCTTCGTCTATCAGTGTGCGCACGAGAAGCACGACTATCTCACCTGCGAATACGAGGACTATGTGCTACGCATGAAGGAGTTTGAACGTGAACGCCGGCTGCTCGAGCGCCAGAAGCGTATGGACAAGCAGGGCTAAGCTTAAGCATTCGGTTCAGTTCAAAGCGACAAGCAGAGAGCAGGTGCAGCGCAGTACATCGGAGCAGCCCAATAGAAATCTTCACATGTTTACCAACTCCACACACTGCCCGTCGCGAGCGAAGGAAATTTAAATAAATATTATGCCTAGTAATAATATTGATCTGTTTTTTTTTTTTTAGTAAATTAAATGCGAAAGAAAACTTCAAACCAAAGAAAATTGAAATTTTAAGGGTCAGCTAAATGAGATCAATGATATTCCAATATTCATTAGGGATGAGCGCGTGTCACATAATTTCTGCAGGTTCGAATTACAATCGGGACTCACGTGAATTTTAATATAAACAAATAAACTTTATGAAATTAGCATGAATTCGTAATCTTCCAGCTTAATGTTAAAATAAATGCATATTTTAAGTGCAAGTTCGGAAAAATTTCTTTCAAGTTGGCAATTATGAACTAACAGTTTTAATAGAGATGAGCGCGTGTCGCATATTGTCAACACGACAGAAAACAACTTTAAATTGAAATATCCCTCAGTAAAATTCGATTAGTTTACAAATCTAAATTGCTAAAAGTTCAACTTTAGTAAAACTTGGACCAAATTTCAATTATTCCAATCAATTGCTGAAATATATTTCTGTATATACATATTCCAGTTATAAATAGATATGTTATTTTTTATTCTGCTACATCAACGCTTTATTCATTAAAGATCGTTCAGGACTCGCCCAATTGGTAAACTTATATTACAATTGCTTTTGTATAATAAATGCACACACATTCCCACACACACCCACACACACACACACACACACACATGCACATGCACATGCACACCCACAAAATCTAATTAATGCTAGTAACTATGTTGTTGACACTGATAAGGAGTTTGTGACTAATATTTAACAATTTGCATCTTAGACGTGGTAAATAATGAAATGCAAACAACTTCTTTGGTAAACGCTTCAATGGATGGGTGATTGGCCTCATCAAATGCCCAATTTGCGCCACAATTGATGCATCCGGCCGTGCGTCTCGAATATGCTGCGCAGCATAAATACCTGGATGAGTCCAACGCCGATCATGGCGCTGATCTGCAGCAGAGACCAGTTGTTCACCTTTTGGAAGTTGGCTTCAGCGAGGTTGCGATCGCGCGCCTCGTGTGAGCGCAGCACATCCTGCAGCTGGCGTGCCTTGGTCAACTGCATGCGTATGCGACCAATGAAATCCATGATGTCCTGCACCTTCATCTCGTAATACTCGTCGGGCGTTAGGCCCGTCAGCTCGTTAACGTCCTTCCATTGGTCGTCGCCATGGTTTTGGTCGCCTTCGCGCTCCACTATCAACTCAAAGAAGACAGTTTTGCGATTGAACATGCTGAAGCTATTATCAAAGCAGAATCGATAGTCGCCCTCCTTTTGCACCTCATGCTGATGCATGTTCTCCGGCTTCTTGTAATCGCTGACGATGACCAGGCCGATGGGGTCGAGGAGCGCAAAGCTAATATCCAGATCACCGTGACCGCCATCAATTACCTGGTATTCAAAATCGATTATTTCGCCCATCTTAACGTTGTGGTACAGGCACTCCTTTTTGCCGGCATCCACATACACAGTCATCTCTTTGTCATAGCCGTTGACGAGGGTCGCTGGCCAAAGCATCGAAGCCGCAACCACAAGGCCAAGCCACGGGCTAAGGCAGTGTGTTTTCAGCTGCAGCATAACGAATGCTAGTTATAGACTGCCAATAATGACTTTTACTAGTACTACATACCATGTCAACCTCTTAAATGTGGGTGTTAATTGAATGCGAATCGCGTCGGTCTGCCTAAAAATGGCGATATACCCCACAATGATTGTTGATACTATTTTTAAATATATCGCACATCGATTGCATTCACAAAGGAATTGCATTCCAGCAATTTATCGATATTTTGTGCAATGCAATGTTGTTTCGTTGTCTTATCGAAGTCGAAATTCAAATAACATATGGCCTCTCTAAAGTGTATAAGTAAAGCCAATAGATGACGCTAGCTATTGCCTGCTGGCAAATGGTTAAGTAACGGATATTTAAAAACGCTTAACGTGAAGAAATAAATGTATATACATATATATTTATATTCTGTATGTATATTTGCAGTCATTCATTCAATTATTTCTATACATCAACTGCAATTTTAGCTTGCTAATTTAATGGAATCGTGACTATTAGCTGTGAAAACAATATTTACAAATATAATTTAAATTTAATTTATTCAATTTAAATTCTATTTGTAAATAAAATAGTTTTCCGATTGAACACTTTCAAGCAGTTATGTATTACTAGCCAATTACTTGCTCAACTATTGCGTGCTTCGGGTATCAAAGCAATTCACCCCCTGCGGTCAGATAAACATACCTCCAATCCCACACTGTCAGACGGAGATGTAATACTTAAGGCGGCTCTAAATGTAGATTCCGGATCGGCAATTGATCGGCCGATTGTTTACGTTTCGGATAACAGTGTCAATGTCGCCGGTGCAAAGGTGAAATGGGAATGTCTTTATAACTGACCTTCTTGAACCTTGCCAATTAGTTACGGCCGGGCCAGACTTGTGATTAATGTGTTCAGCTCCCGGCTTTAAAGAGCTGCCTATTAATCGGTGCAGCCAAAACAAATATTATTTACAAGCGCTCCAACCATTTAGATGATTAATTGTTACTAAAACACGAAACGAAATCGGTTCACAATAAGCTGATTGAAAGATCAACTATGCAGAAAGAAAGAAAATATCAATGCTTAAGCTCCGCTGGCCCAATGAGCAAATAAATATTGGCTAAGACCTTTTTCCAAAAAGAAACAATTTTAGTTACTAGCAAAGAGGAATATTTCTATCGATTGTCATTAGGTAGTTATTGAATATCGATCGACTACACAAATTGCCATTGCTCGGATTTTTATTGACGATGATCTACAATCGATTATGATGATCAATCTGTTATCAATAATCGATTTAATATTATAATAATGAATATATATAAATATCTTGTATATCGATAATATAACTAATCGATATGCAGAGCATAACGTATGCATTTTTAAAGCAAATCCATTGACACGTGCCGCTCACACACACACACACACACACGCGCACACATTTAACAGTACACTTAGCATCTAATTTGATAATGAAAATCTCGCAACGTCAATCAATCAAGGAAATTGTCGTGTGCAGTTGCATAACCCAACGTAACGACTGGTCAGTCATTGACTTAAATGCTGGCTCATTGTCTGCTGTCAGGAGGCGTGTACGCCGCACGCCCGTCCGGAAGCCGCTCGATTCTATTGTGGAGTCAGTTGTCGCTCAATGCTTGTCCCGGAATCACAGCTGACATGTTGCACGCTCTGCTGCTGACCCTCGTCGCATTGCTCTTTACGCTGTTCGTGTTTCTAGCATGGAACTTTGGACACTGGCGCCAACGCGGTGTCTGGGAGCCGTATGCCCTGCCTCTGCTCGGATCTTTTCCCAACATGGTGTGGCCGCGTCGACACTTCCTGAATGATATGCGCGATCTTTATATGTGAGTTGGGTAGTTACCGGATGAATTGGGCTAAAAATTTGCTATATATGTATGTATGTGTAAGAGTAAGAGTAAGTGTAAGATCGATCAAAAGTATTTATAAAAGTATTTATATTCTCCTTTATTTTGCTCTAGTTCTTGCTCTTCCTCTTAGTATTCCGCATCCTCTTTCTCTTGCTTTAGCGCTTCCTCTTCCTCTTAGTATTACGTTTCCTCTTTCTTTTCCTCTTCGCCATTCCTCGGCTTCCTCTACCGCCTCTTCAACTTCCTCTGCATCCACATGTTCTTCCTCTTCCTATTCCTGTTAATCTTACTCTTAGTCTTACTATTATTACTCATCATCTTACTCTTGTACTTCTTCTTACTCTTACTCTTACTCTTACTTATATTTGCCCCAATTTCCCAACGAGGACTCTCTACTTTTTGCAGGGAGTATCGCTCGACGCACAGCTATGTGGGCGCCTATCTGATGAGAGCGCCAAAGCTGCTGCTGCTGGAGCCGAAGCTGGTCAACGAGGTGTTGGTGAGTGCGTTTCGCTGCTTCGAAAACAACGATGCTTCGCGCATGGTGGACACACGCAAGGATCCGTTCATCGCGTGCAATCCCTTTGTACTGGATGGTGACGAGTGGCGGCAGCAGCGGGGCATCTTCTCGCCGCTGTTGACCAGCGGACGTATACGCACGGCCTACAGCAATATGCAACGGATTTGCGGTCAGCTCTGCGATTACATTGAGGAGCAGTCAAAGAGCGGTCAGCCCTTCGATGGCACGGATGTGAGTAGTTTCAAATTTTAATTATTTTCATTTCATTTTTTTTTTTTTTTTATTTGCAGTTGGGACTACGTTTTACCAGCGAGAATCTCTTTGACTGTGTTTTAGGGATCGAAGCACGCAGCTTTACGGATAACCAACTGCCCGTGGCGCAGCACAATAAGGAAATGTCGGAGGATAATTATCGCCTGGCTCTGTCCGGTGCGCTGAATGGACTCTTTCCGCAGCTGCCACGCTGCCTACGGCCCAAGATCGTGCCGCCCTCATATGAACGCTTCTTTGGCGATCTGGTGCGCAAGTCCTTCCATCTGCGGCGTTGTCGGCGACTGGAGCGCAACGATTTCATCAACCAACTGCTGGACATGCAGCGGGAGCATCAGCTCAGCGAAGAGCAGCTCACATCGCATGCGATGACTTTCATGTTCGATGGCCTGGACACCACCTCCTCGACCATTGCCCATTGTCTGCTATTGGTGAATTGTGTTTGCTCTGTTTTTACTTTCAGCTAATCTAAGACTTGTCTGTGTACAGCTTGGCAGATATCCGAAGTGCCAGCAGCAACTGTGGCTAGAGCTGGACAGGGCCTCCGCGAAGGATCAGCTGCTGCCTCATTTTGAGTTGCTCAGCGAGCTGCCCTATCTGAGTGCCTGTCTAAATGGTGAGTTCAACGAGTAGCTATCTGCATAATATAATATCGGGCATAAGTATTTGACTATGCGAAAGATCTGTACGAAGTGACTCCGAGCTCATATCCGCCCTAATGCACCGTGTCACAAATCAATTAAAACGATCGCAAAATTTTATAAATTAGACTCGAATCGCTGCCGCAGCAGACCTGCCTCACAGCGTCTTTTTCCTGTTCTCTCTCTCTCTTTGACTTTAGCTCTCATGCTTTCCCTTTCTTCCTCTTTGCCTATTCTGCTGTCAAATTTATTTAAGTCTTCTGATTTCTTAATATTTGGTATCAAAAATCTTGATATATTCTTAAAGATTATCTTTATCTGACATTCCACAGAGACGCTTCGCATCTACCCAGCTGGCGGCTGGGCATCGAAGACCTGCACCGAGGCCTACACCTTCCATGGCAGCCACCACAGCAGTCCGCTGCAAATGCTGCCAGGCGATAATGTGATGATACCCATTTATGGGCTACATCACGATCCCGACTACTATCCAGAACCTCAACTATTTCGACCCGAACGCTTTCTAAATGGCGGTCTCAAACGCTTCCAGCAGCTGGGCGTTTTTCTGGGCTTTGGCAACGGACCGCGTCAGTGCGTGGGCATACGCCTGGGCCTCACTCAAACCAAAGCCGCGTTGGCCTCCATAGTCAAGCGGTACGAGGTGCACGTCAATGTACGCACCCTGGATGGGATCGAACTCGATCCGTATATCTTTGTGGGCGCCCACAAGGGCGGCATTTGGCTGGACTTCAAGGCGCGCTCAGTTTGAATGAGATCTGTGAGTGCTGTGAGCTTAGCGATGCCCTGCAATATTTATTTGAATAAAGCGTGTTAAATGTGATTTAGAGAAGCTATAAAGAGAATGGTAATAAATTTTCACAAAGCTATAGAACTCTGAAGTGAGGTACTGGGTAGAGTTTTTGAACTCAAAACTCATCACAAAAGAGAATCGAAGTCAGCGAAGTTTGAAGCTTTGATCCGAAGATGTTTGATTCCGCCTAGCACTGGAATGATGATAGGAGCAAAGTATCTAAAAGTCAGGCACTTCCCATAAAGCGCGCTAGACATTACTGCAGAGCAGACTAGACCATTGCAACAATTCGAAAAGTAAAAGACTTCAGAAAAAAAGAAATCCCACATATAAAAAATGTTGGCTGTTTGTATTTGCAGCTCCGGCTCTTGTGTATCCAGAGATCAATGAGTGCAAATAGAAATATTGGAAAAATAAAAATGATGATGAGCAAACAAAAGGCGAAATATTTGAGAAATAGATAAATAAACCCGTCGCCCGATGACATTGGCCCATTGACTCGGCACTCGGAACTGGGTATAGCCCAATTGTGTGTGTGTGTGTGTGTGTGTGTGTGTCACCCAGTTATGTCACACGGCAGCAGATGTTGATAGCCGTTGAGCAATTAAGTCAACCAGAAAGAGAGCGAGACAAGGCAAGGTAGACACTGATCAATCAGTTGTAAGACTGCGCTTTGATTGAGCTCTGAGTATGATTTGATTGGCGTTTGTTCGACTTTTCCATTGTTGTGTGTTGGGCTTGTAGGTTTTTCATTGAATTTTCATAGCCCCTACAAAGCGTTGCCAACTATTCAATTTGCATATGCCTGATTGTGACTTTCTCTAGCCACGGTTGCTACGTCGCCGTTGTGTTAGCTAATTTCATAGATAAATATTTAAAGTGTACAAAACGAAACCACATAAAATGCGGCGAAGGTCAGCAATGCGCATCTTAAGTTGGCTTGATTGGAATACCCATGAATTCAGCTTAAAAAGGTGCAAATATATGTATTTGAGACGAGCTGGGACGATCGCTATGATTGCCAGCCAGCCAGGTAGCCAGCCAGCCAGGTAGCCAGCCAGCCAGCCAGCCAGCTAGCCAGCCACTCAATCGTTCAATCTTTATATGTTACTCAATCAATTAGTTAATGTTTTAAAACCAATTAGTTGGCCAGTCGGTCAGTCAGTCAGTGAATCAGTCAGTCAATCAAACACATGGGCAGAATATCAATCAATCTGAAGTCGGCCAATCAGTCAGAAAGGTAGACAACCAGAAGTCCATCAGAAATGCATCGGAAGTCAATCAGCCAGTCAATCAATCAATCAAACACATGGGCAGAATATCAATCAATCTGAAGTCGGCCAATCAGTCAGAAAGTTAGACAACCAGAAGTCCATCAGAAGTCAATCTGTCGATCAGTCAATCAGTCAGTCAATCAATCAGTTAGTGAGTCAGTCAGATCAATCAATCAGTTAATAAGTTAGTCAGCCAGAACTCAATCAATCAGTCAGTCAATCAGTCACAAAATTAGTCAACCTGAAGGCAATCAGCCAGTCAATCAATCAATCACTTAGTGAGTCAGTCAGTTTAATCAGTCAGTCAATCAGTCAGAAAGTTAGTCAACCAGTAGTCAATCATTCAGTCAATTTAATCAGTCACAAAGTGTGTCAATCAGCCGGACAGTCTGCTTTGGATAGCTTCGTCTACAGCTCAAAATCGATAATTATCGATAAGACAAAACAACAATTTATGTACATACATAAGTAAATTTATTAGATAACAAATCGTTAAATTGGATTCGAAAACAAAATAGAAATTAGATTGAGAAATGAAACACCAACAAATTCGATACGCTTTGATGAAATTAAACTAATCAGTGCTACGAGTCTGTGTGTTGATATGTGTGTGTAGGGTGTGTGTGTGTGTGTGTGTGTGTGTGTGTGTGTGTGTGTGTGTGTGTGTGTAGGTGTGTGTTTGTGTGTGGATATGGGACTCAATGCCTGGGCACAGGCAGCAGGCGCAACGGTCGCGTTTGACGCACAATACGTTCGCGCGGCCTTGCAACAGTCGGTGGCAGGTAGCCGCGAGGCGCGCCCGTTGGCAGCTGTTGCTGCTGCTGATACTCCTGCTGATCGTCATAGATCTTGACCGTCTGCACGTGGCTCTCCACATTGTTGGCATCCTGGGTTACCACCTTGACAATGTGATGCTGGCCGCGTGGCTGCTCGTTGCTGGTGCCCAAGATCTTGATGGTCTTAACGCCAGACGCATCCAAAGTCTCCAGCACCTTGAACGTGCGCACTGCATGCGGCTTGACAATCTGTACGGTGCGTACCTTGGAGCTGCCACGCGCAACAGGCGCGGCGGCAGCAACGGCCACGTTGACGGCCAATTGCATTTCGCGTGGCATGAACTTTTGTAGCGACTGTTGTGCCTGCAGATTGAGCACGGGACGTGGCAGCGGTTGCTGATGTTGCTGTTCATGTTGCTGTTGTTGCTGTTGATGTTGATGGTGTTGCTGTTGCTGTTGATGTTGCTGGCGTTGAGCGCGATATATGTGATGGTGTTGGTGATACTGCGTGGGCAGCGCATTGCGTGCGTAGGACATGGCGGGCGCATAGAAGCGCGGACGCTTCGTTTGCTCACGATACATGGGTGCCACTTCAACGAATTGCTGCTGATGCTGCTGCACATGTTGCTGCTGCACATGTTGCTGCTGCACATGTGGCTGCTGCACACGCTGCTGCAGCTGCTGTGGCTGGCCATAGCGTGCATAAGGCTGCACGGTATTCATATAGCTGCGCAGCGCATGAATGTGTGTGTGTTGTGTGGGCGGTGCGGGCAGTGGTGCGGCAACCACAGCGGGTGCAGCGTGATAAGCAGCAGGAGCAACAGCAGTTGCTTGCAGTGTGTTGGTGGCGGTTGCTGTTGTCCTTACCTGTTGCTGTTGTTGCTTGGGCACGCCATAAATGATATTGGAGCCAACTGAACGCTGCTGTTGCTGCTGCAGTTGCAATTGCTGTTGCTGTTGCTGCAGCTGAAATTGCTGCTGCTGTTGTTGCTGCTGCTGCTTAAGCAATTTGGTTTGCGTTTGCAGACTGTGCAGCTCAGCAATGGCGGCCTCAAAGTTTTCGGGCTTGCTAAACTCATAGCCCTCTGGCAGGGCGCCAGGATGACTGAGTTGCTGTTGCTGTTGCTGTGGCTGTTGCACCTGCAATTGTTGTTGCTGCTGCTGTTGCTGTTGCTGTTGTGGCGCCTGATAAATGATGTTTGTTTGCGGTGCTTGTGCATGCGTCTGTGACTTGATGGCATCGTAGCTGGGCGGCAAATAGTTTTGCGCACGATACTCACCAACTGTTGCTGGCTGCTGCACCGCCGGCAGCTGGGGTTGCTCAATAATTTGATCCAAAGGCAGACGGTCGGGATTGTTGAAATCATAGCCAGGTGGCAAGTAACCAGGAGCGCGATAATCAGCTGTAGGCACGACTGCCTGAGTCACTGTTGCTTGTGGCACAGACTGTGGCAATTGCTGTGGCAGTTGTTGTGGTGCTAGAATCTGCTGCTGCTGCTGTTGTTGCTGTTGTTGTTGCTGCTGCTGTGGCACTGTTTCGGGATTATCAAACTCGTAGCCAGGTGGCAGATAGCCAGACGCTTGATAATTTGATTGAACTGAGTTGCTGCTAACAATGTTGCTGCTGCTGCTGGCAATGCTGCTGCTGCTAACAATGCTGTTGCTGTTGCTACTTTCAATGCTATTGCTGCTGCTGCTGGGCGGCAAATAAGACGGAGCGCGATAGACCTGTTGCTGCTGTGGCAGCTGGGGCTGCTGTTGCGGCTGCTGTTGCAATTGTTGCTGCTGTGGGTAGCTGACAATGGAAGCAGCTGTTGCTGTTGTGGGCGGCAGATAATCGTTGGATCTATAGACAGGCTTGGAGACAACCTGTGATTGTTGCTGTTGCACCAGCTGTTGCTGCTGTTGCTGTTGCTGCTGTTGCTGCTGCTGCTGCTGCTGCTCTAAGCTGCTGACGGTGGGCGGCAGATAGTCAGGCGCTTGATAGTTGGGTGCTGGCTCCGCGAATACCTGTGGTGCCGTGGAGCTCAAGGTGGTGGTAGCTGGCGACTGGTAAGCCTGCTGCTGTTGTTGCTGAAGCTGCACGCTGGGCGTGGCAACGGTGGGCGGCAGATAGGCTGGCGATCTATAAGCAACAGCTGGCTGTGGCGCCTGCTTGCGCTGAAAATCATGCTGATAGTTGGAGGGAAATGGCACCGAAACAGACACAGGTGCTGCCGCAATCGGCAACGGCTGGGCCACAGGTTGTGCCACTGGCAAGGGCTGCGCCTGCACTTGACCCTCATCGGCAAAGCTCAGAAATGAGACATCCAAATTGTCGTCGTTGTCAGCGCCAGCATGTTGCTGCTGTGACTGCGGCTGTGCCTGCTGGTGTATGTGTATCTCCTCGTGGCTGGTCTGCGTGGGTGGCAAGTAGCCGTGGCTCTTGCCCTGATAGTGATTGTGCACCTCAAAGATCTGATAGCGTGAATTGCCGTAGCTGCTCTCCTCGAAGCGATTTGGCTGCTTCAGCGCCAAATCCGCAGCGCATAAGCCACATAGCGAGCAGGCGAGTAGCGCCAACAGAGCGCCAATGAACTTCAAAGATCACAAAACAAAACAAAAAAATTGCCACATTAAAAAAAAAACAATTTGAATAATATAGAAATTGATTTTAAGCAAACACTTTTTAGTCCTTGTTCGAATGAGTTTTTCGTTTGAGTTTTTCATTTGAATTTGCATTTGCATTTGCATTTGAGTTTGAGTTTGAGTTTTTGACACTTGCACTTGCTGTTGTAGCTGATTGTTGCAGCAGCTGCTGCTGCTGTTGCTGTTGCACTTACATTCATCTTCACGTTGGTCGTGCTTAAGCCCTCGATGTCCAACCGTTCAATGATGGCCCAGCTTGACCCGGCCACGCGTTTTATACAAGGGCGCGCATTAGTTCAGCATTTGCTACAGTCTCCATTGACATGCGTGCGTGCGAGCGCACGCATTTGTGTGTGTGCGAGTGTGTGCGTGTGTGTGTCGCTTTGGTGCCATCCCAGTGCCATGGCCCAAACAGTCGCGCTGGCCTTTCATTAATTCAACGGCGCCTGCGCAACATTTTTGGCAGCTGCGTTTCAACTTTTATCTTTATCAGCCTCCGTCTCACTCTCGCTTTCTATCCGCATCTCTCTCTCTCTCTCTCTCACTCTCGCTCTCGCTCGCTCTCTCCATGTGTGTGTGTGTGTGTGGCGCGCTTAAAATGCAAATTGTTTATTGAGTTATTACAAACATTTCATTCGTAATGCCCAGAAATTCGACACTATGCCAATTCCGCGGATCTATGCCGTCTGCGGATGTTGCTTTATTAATGCCTACAATACCAGCAGCAATAATAACAACAGCAATAGCAACAGCAACAGCAACAACAACAACAACAACAACAACAAGCTATGCTCAGGTTCTCTCTTCGGCTGTTGTAGTTGCATCATCATTTAACAAATTATAATTCATGTAACTCCAGTTTCCATTTATCAAGATTCAATTTTCTTGGCAATTTTTTAGCGTTCTGCTGCCCGAGCAGTGAAGAAATGGAAATGGAAATGGACAAAGTTGATTTTCAAATTTTGAGAAACTGTAGCTATGATCGATAAATATCGTTAATGCACGTTATCGAATACGTGTTCGTCATTAGCATATTGAGTCCATCTCGTCAAGAGAGAACTGGAAATGGAAATGGTGGAATAACCAAAAGTTGCTTTTATAATTTAGGCAGTTGTAAATCTGGTCGATATTTTTCGTTATCGGTAACAAGTTCAACTTAGAGTTCATTCAGCAATAGATGTTTGTCAATACTATCGATATATTATCGATTTATAAGCCAAGTTTAGACAGAATGTAGTGTGGCAGTTGTTACTATTATCGATAAGTATTGTTAGTGCAAGTTATCGATAACATTTTTGCCATGAATTGAGTGCGTTTCAAAGAGTCCAGTTAGAAATTGATGTTTATTAGTATTATCGATTGAACCAAATTTCAAACAGCATTTAGAGGAATAGGCAGCTGTATATATGATCTATAATTATTGTTATCGATAACACGTTCAACGTAGAGTTCAGATACATTATCTATTCATGAGCCAGATTTTAGACAGTCAAAGAGCATGTATGCATGTATCAATCCTGTATTTAAATGATCACTAAAATGTTCTATAGTATCGATAACTTATGATACTATTTAAAGATATCATAATAGTTATCGATAGGGCTAATCAATGTTATTGTCATATTTTCAGATTTCGTAGACCTTGACTGCTTTTGGCGATATATGAACTGTACTGATCAGAACACATAACTTCAAACTAACTTGTTCTAAAAATAGATCTATACAACAGGCATTTTATTTATTGACTGAGCCGCACACGGCAACCTATGGAATGTTAAAGAATTACTTGAAGGACTAGATGATATTAATTTAGAGGGTATCACACTGTATAGCTTTGTCTTTGGCTATGCAAAACATCCATATGCATATGGCTCATCCAGCTCTGATTGCGTCTTTCGAAAATATTTGCTAAAGTTTTCTGTCATTGCCCAATAATGGCGAAAATATTATTATATCATTAGCAGCAAAAGGGGTTTGCCCTGCGGCAGGAGGGAGTGGATGGATCAGAAACTGAGAGTTATAGTCAGGTCAGGTCTTAATGCCAGCCCATTAATTATGTGCTAATAAACGTGTCGGCTCATTAGGGAAGTGATATCGATGCATATGAGTCTATCTATCGAAGATAGCCATAGCGCCTAGCCATATCCATAGTGTTAGCTGGGTGTGCCATCTGTGCCCTCTGGGCCACACAGTCTTCGGTCTATCATATATAAATATTAATGAAGAAGCTTCAAATGCCATGCATTTGGCACAGGCCCCGGCATTATCTAATAGATCACAAATAGGCAGTCGCAGCAGCTACAGCAGCAACAGCAGCAGTAATAATTTAATTAATTTTAATTAATATTCATTTCTTGGACATGTCCACTAATCATTAAACTGCTGTTCAAAAAAATAAACACAAATTATACAATTTTTGTAAATATTTTATGTAAAACTTTCTTTGCGTGTTCTCAGCTCGAATAACAGCAGCAAAGCCAAATAGAGGCCCAAGTTTTGAGGCATAAAAGTAGCAGGATCTATTTTTATTGAGAGTCTGAAACCATCGAGAAGGCTAGGAAAATGACGGTTGGATGCGTGCCAGACCCTATAAAGCAAATTGGTATTGCTGATCAAGATAACGAGTAGAGTATATGTAGCCGATCTGATCTAGCTGATCAAGCCGTTCGAGCGTTTGTCCGTCTCGAGACTTGACATCTGTGTGTAGCCTCGTTTTAGATAGGATTAAGAATTTATTTGAGATGCCCACTTAAGCTTCAATCTCTATACTAGATCGATAAGCTTCGCAAAAAGACATCTAATCAAACCGACATTTTGGTAATAGTCGATAGTAGTATAGATCGTTATGGTGAACCACAAAATATATATATAGCTATAGATTTTTAGATAGTTGAGTGGGCCCATAATAGTGGCTGTACAATTTTGGATGTTATAGTTTCTTTGCCGACACAACATGTTTTCAGGTTGCTTATCTAAGAAATTTTAACACTGTATAAAACGAAGCTCGTCAAAACTATAAAACTGTGTTCATAAAAATAGTAGTGCGACTAAAATGCAAAATTTTGTAATAAACATTTTGAAAATAGTTTGAATATGCATATAAACAAATATGTTAATTTAACTACTCGTTTCAAATTGTTTTCAAAATATTATGTTTATCGCAAAATTTTTGCTGTCCAGTTGCACTACTATTTCTATGAACACAGCTGATATGTTATAAATATATATTTAAAATATGAAATCATTTCTTTCTGGCTTTCCAGTTCCAGTGCAGATAGTAAAAGTTAACTGAGAGTAAAAGCTATGTAGCTTATCATCAATTGATGGCTGTAAATCACTCATTGATATAAAGGTGTGTCCAATACTTCCAGCAACCATGCCGTGCCATGCCATGCCATGCCATGCCATGCCATGCTTAGATGATGTTTGCAATTATTTGCCATCAGCAATGCCAATGACAGTCATATATCAATGCTTGACTAACTAATTTAAACTGGTTGGCGCTTGGAAACCAGATCAAATTTCATTCATCTCATGTATGTTTCGTGGGTTAACCTTTGGGACGAGCTTCGTCTGCTGTGTGAATAATGAAAAGAGATCACAATACGGAAGGGGCCTTTACATGGCAAAGATATTCACACACTCATTAAGCTATCAATTTTGGATACTTTCACTTTTCGTTTCCGAATCAGCATCTTCAATGTCAATCAATGGGGCACATATCAAAATATTTTTCCAGCTATATATCTCTTCGTCTTTCTTGGCCCCATTCAGCTTTGTGTCACTTTCCCAACGATTAACCTTGGCCCACGAGTGAGTGTCTAAGGCCAGAAATATGTTAAACAAATTATTTGTTTATCTATCGCACGTAGTAGATATGACTGTTGTTGATACTTATTATATTGGCATTGACATTGTATTGGCCAATTGCTTTGATGGTATTCTATAGAAAATGTGGCCCAAGATCGTTGTCAATAAATTAATTTCAACTCTTTTCAATCATTACAAATATGGATTACTAATATGCCCAGACAGTTGTATAGGGAGTTGCGAGTTGCGAGTCGCCTCCCCTCGATTTGCATACAGACGAATTGTCTGCTCGGCTATTTATCAATATTTAAGTGTTTTCCGTGTTAATGTCATCCGACATACTCGTGTAGCTATTGTATCTTCGGGTATTACAAGCCAATCCCAGAGCCAACAATAAGGTAGCAACGGCAACGCGCTTAAAACAATCGTCGAGACTTGCCTCAGCCAACAAAAAAAAAAAAAAACAAAAAACTTGCCAAAGTCTCTCGTGATGAAAACAATCAATAAAAACAGAAAAGAAAACTAACAAAAAAACAAAACTAACAAAAAAACAAAACTAACAAAACAAAACAAAAATGTAAACACAATAATAATATACAAAGCAGAAAGAAAGGGGAAAACAAAATTGCCAGCGAGGGTCAATCGTTCGATTTGTCAAGAGAGCTGATGTAATTGTTAGATTGGCTTATTGATGTGAGTGATTGATAGATTGACTGAATGACAGACCAACAGACTAACTGACTGATAGATTGACTAATTGACTGATTGATTGACAAAAGAATCTATTCATGGATTGACTAACTGAGTGACTGACCAGCTGATTGATTAACTAAATGCAGACTGTATAATTGACTGACTAACTGATTGATTGGCTGACAAACGAATAGCTTAACAGAGTGACTGATTGACTAACTGAGTGGCAGACCAGCTGATTGATTAACTAAATGCTGACTGTATGACGGACTGACTGAGGGACTGACTCACTGATTGATTGGCTGACAAGCGAATTGCTTAACAGGGTGACTGATTGACTGACTGACACACTGTCTACGTGATAGAACAGCTGTGAGAGACTGTCAAACACACCTGATTGAATGTTTGACCGATAGCCCAGTTGATTGATGGACTGATTGACTAACTTATTACAAAACGGATTGACTGATTAACTGAACTACAGAGTAACAGATTGATTGACTGACTGCAAGAATTACTGATTATCTGACCACCTGACTGACTACCAGATCGATTAACTGTGTGACAGACAAATTGTTTAGCCGATTGACAGGTTGATTGACTGCCTGACTGAGTGACGAACTCAATTGATTTATTAACTGATTGACTAACTAATTACTATCGAATTCAGTGATAAGATTATATTTAGTAATCAACTGACTGAGTGCCTGACAAATGAATTGATTGACTGAGTTGATAGGCTGCCAGATGAGTTCATTGATGGACTGATTAGCTGGCTGATTGATTGTTGATTGAGAAGCATATTAGCTAGTCATCTTAGTGATTGACTGATTAATTGACTGATTGACTAGTTGATTGATATACATAGATTGTTATCTCTGTTTTCTTCAGCTGTTTCGATTTCAATATCTAAAGCTCATTTTATTTTTAGCACCCTTCTATGCGATTCTCAGGAGCTAATATTCCTGCCTTAGAAATGCCTTGTTTTTTCTTAATTTCTGCTTCCCTGAACTCGAACTGCAATGTGTTGCAACTCTTCGAACGCTCCTCGCTGGCCGCATAAGTTGTCAGTCAGGTGGGCTTTTTTGTTGACTGTTGGTTTGCACACCTTGCTGAGTGCCCTGCCCCGAACTCTGTCTCTCTCTCTCTCTCGCTCTTTCTGTCCCGGTTTTGTGTGTCTCGCTTTTTATCTCTTCCCATCTAATTGATACATAAAGCATTGGCAGCCAAAGCGGCGGCGGCGGCGACTACGTCGCGTTATTTTTTTTTTTTTTTTGGGGCATGTTTGAGTATCATATAATATTTGAGGCTTGGAACTTGAGATTCATTGATTGGCGGCATCTATTATGCACGCTACGCATGCAAATCTGAATGGATGTGGAAACAGTCACACGCAGCACAGCTGCAAGTATGAGGGGCTAGAGGTGAGGGGCGGATCTGTAAGGCGGAGGGCAACTGCCCAATGCGTTGATCTTTAATGGAGTTTTAATGCGTGGCCAGCCTTCTCCCCACTGCTCGTTGCTCTTCATAATTAGCATGCAAATTGTGCTGGCAGCTTGATTAACCCCAATTACATCAATCAATCGGTCAATCGGTCAATCGGTCAATCAGTCAATCAGTCTATCAGTCAGTCAGCGCATTTACAAATGTCCTTCACAGCGAACTGCTGTTGCCTTTCACCCACAGCCATCAGTTTCAGTCTCGAGTCTGAAAAATCTTCGTCTTCTTCGTCGTCGTCGTCGTCGTCGTCGTCGTCGTCGTCGTCGTCGTCTTCTTTTTCTTGTCTTTGACGTGTGTGGCCCAGTCGAAACGCCAGCGGCTAAAAACGCATCGAAAGCTAAGCACGCGCGCGTTTTTGATTCGCATTAAATCTTCTTTTTTTCATGATGTTCGCAACGTTTTGGCATTTACTAATTGCCATTTATTAACTATTTATTTGTTATTAACAAATTGAGCAATTTACCACAATGGCTAGCCCAGTCAGGGTCAAGTTAAAGGTGTGAGATACTCGACTACCAGATGCCCTGTAATCAGTTGTCAAATGAAGTGATAAATTGAACGGAAAGTAAAACTTTAAAAGTGTATTTAGTATATATAAATGGTATATATCGTGTATATATAGTATATATGTCAGATTGGAGACGAGATACCCAATACAATAAGTAGGAAACTTAGCAGTGGGGCACTATCGACTGCACGAAAACTTTGCAAGAGGAGGTCAGCAGTAACTCAGTAATCGAATGGCTCAGCTTTTGGCTCTTAACCTTTAGAGTATATAGATTTGTCCGCCGTGCCACACCTTCTAAATGGCAAGATATATAAACCATATATTTTTGATCTGGGGTAAGGGGTCAACGTGAGTATATATTCAAAATTTCAAGTCTCTAGCTTTAATAGCGGCGAAATGACTTTCGTTCAGACGGACGGACGGACAGGCAAACTGACAGGCGGACGGACGGACGGACGGACGGACGGTTAATCCATAAACTAATAGAGATCTATTCAGTTGGAAAGACTTACAGGGTATTCGACATGCGTATACTCCAAACACATGCCATCTAGCACAAGTTTCATAAATCAACTAGCCAAGAGCCATAAACAAAAGCGCTTTGTCTCTCTCTCTCTCTCTCTCTCTCTCTTCCACTCTCTCTCCTTCTTTCGCTCTCTCTCTCTCATACATCTAGTTGATGAGCTGAGAGCTATAAACCCAAAGCTCTTCCTATCTCGCCCTCCCTCTGTCCCTCTCTCTCTCTCTCCATAAAAGAAAAGACTTTACAGTCTTCACATCAATATAACACAAAGATCCTTCAGTTGTGTGGCAATCGATAGATTTATAGAGATCTATTCAGATTGAAAGACAACGGCCAGCCATAGCGCTTGGATAACAGTTGATAATAATATTTATATTTATTGATTATGCGTGAAATATTCGGTAGTCTTTTGGCCAAGTTGCGACTCTGCAATTTTTTACATAATACAAAATAATTTCTTTTCTTTCTTTTGTTACATAGGAAATTTGTATATAAAAAAAATATATATTTAAAAAAAAAAGAAAAAGAAAATTACACACAAATAATGTCTCAGTTATGTACAGTATTTACAGGAGGCTGTGCCCGGGGTGTTAGGCCCAGCCGCCAGCTGGCTGCCAGCCACCGCCGCCGCCGCCGCCGCCACCACCAGAGGACCAGCCGCCGCCACCGCCGCCACCACCACCATGACCGCCACCACCGCCGCCGCTGCTCAGCTTAATGATTTTGATGACTTTGGTGGCGCCACCGCCACCTCCACCGCCACCACCTGAAGACCAGCCGCCGCCGCCTCCACCACCACCAGATGACCAGCCACCGCCGCCGCCGCCGCCGCCATGTCCGCCACCACCGCCGCCAGCGCTGCCCAGGCTTATGATCTTAATGAGCTTTATGTCGCCACCGCCGCCGCCACCACCACCACCGCCTCCTCCAGAAGACCAGCCACCGCCGCCTCCGCCACCGGAAGACCAGCCGCCGCCTCCACCACCTCCTCCAGAAGACCAGCCACCGCCACCGCCGCCACCACCGCCGCCGCCGCTCTCTGTGATCACTTTGATGACCTGGACATCACCACCGCCGCCACCACCGCCATGACCGCCGCCTCCACCACCACCACCATGTCCTCCTCCACCTCCGGATGACCAGCCGCCGCCACCGCCACCGCCACCCGAAGACCAGCCGCCGCCTCCAGGCTTGGGCTTGGCCGTTACGCTGGCTGCTCCAATCAGCAGAAGACACACAAAGGCCTGCAGTAGAAGGAAGAAGAAGATAGTGACTCTTAAACTGTGCTGCCCAAAGACACTAAAACTGTGCGCGTTAACTTATACATGTGAAATCAGATGAGTCTTGATAGATGTAAACCAAGCAATTACTCTAAAACTGTTCTTGCCTAGCTGTGACTCGACAACTGTGACTGTAAGTCAGCTCTTGTGACTCTAAAACTTGTCACTTGACAACTGTAGCTAGAATTCTAGTGTTGTGCTTGCCAAACTATGACTCTTGTGCAGAGGCATCAAAACTGTAGCCGCCAAGAAATAACAGTCAAGCAGTGACTGAACAACTGTGACTATACGCCCACTCTTGTGATGGCCAAACTGTAAGCTAAGCTGTAACTCTGTTACTGTGACTGTTAACTGTGACCTAAACAGTGACTCAGACTTCTGTTACTGTGATTGTCAAACTGTAGCACAAATGTTAAGACACTAAGAATATAACAAACGATCTGTGAGTCTCTAAACAGTGACTCATAAACTGTGCTTGTGACTCTTCAACTGTATGTTTTGAGTCGCTGACCCTAAAACTGCAGTGAGTAAATCTCTAAAAAGTTTCTGTTACTCGAAGGCTTTCAATTATGAGCTGAGCTCTGCAATGACTGCCAAACTATTTAATATGCTCAAACTGTGTCTTTTCAACTGCGACTCTCGAACTGTATCACTAAATCGCTCATATTTCTCCTTCAGAGTGACTCCTGAACTCTAAATAGAAGAGCTCTAAATTCAGACTATCATCCACTATAGTGAATGTCAAACTATGCTACAGATGCTCGCCAGCAGATGTGACTGTAACGCTCAGACTGTCGATCGCATTCGTAAATATTTAAGAATATTTTTGCTGTGACTCTCAAACTGTTCGCTGACGGTGTGCACGCCTGTCCAACAAAAAATATGTACAGTCGCTCTGAAACTGTAGTGTAATAAAATCTTCTTTAAAAAAAAAGAGTTCAAGTCTAGTCAAGTCCAGGACAAAGGACACAAAACTCCTCAACGCGAACACAAAACACAAAAAAAAAAAAACCAAAAAAAAATAAATCAGAATTTTTAAACTGTTGCACGCGACGTGTGTTTTGATTTGTTTGTTAAGCATTGCGTATACGCAACGCAACGCAACGCAACGCGAAGGCGCCGTACGTACTTTCATGGCTGCACTTGAACGATTATTTTTTGGGAATATGTTTTGGGTGTTTTTCTTTTTCGTCTCTGTTAGTTTTTAGTCCTGCGCTGGCTGCTTTGACTGCGCCACGAATCGACACTGACATGACCACAGCTGGCGGCTCACACTTTTATAGCAACTAACCAAATGGCAACTGGCGGCACATTAACCGGAAAAACGTTTTTCCAAAATCCATTCGCTGCTGCATTCGCTATGCTTGCGCTGGACCGCGGGGCGGTTCGGTGGTGCGGCTGCAAGGGTTTGTGTGTTGCGATTTTTTCCCGCCGTTGTCATGATTATTGCCAACTGCAACATTGTATGTGTGTGTCTGTGTCTGTATGTGTGTGTGTGTGTGTGTGTGTGTGTGTGTGTGTGTGTCTGGCAATATGGGCCAAATGCTGCCGCATCATTGCCATTAGGCGAAAGTGAGACTCAGAGTGAGACTCTAAGACTTCGACTGCAAATCCAGCTGCGACTCGGCAGTCCGCCTGCTCCCCTTGCCCTTGCCACAACAGACAGCAAACAGTTGCTGCCGCATCTGCAGCAGCAGCAGCAGCAGCAGCAGCATCTGCCAGCGACTTGTTTGCATTGCATCCGCAACAACACCAGCCTCAGCCTCAGCCGCAACCTCAGCCTCAGCCGCGCAGCAGCAGCAGCAGCAGCTTCGGCCGCAGCATTAACTCTGCACCTTTCTCATTACATAAGCAACGGTTGCCGTTGCTTACAACTTGTTGCACCTTTTGGTTGCTGCTACTGTTGTTGTTGTTGTTGTTGTTGTTGTTGTGGTCATTACACCACTTACATCTGCCTGCCATCAATATCCATTATTGGGCGTTGGCCACCAGCTTACGCTGCGTATGCGTATTGCCGTCATACGATTGCGCATACGCAGCGTTGCTTTTAAATTGAATTAGCTCTGGCATTTGAGCTAAACTGCAATTAGATCGCCCTCAACAGCTGCCTGAAGTGCCCAATTGTTGTCTGCCGTGTGAGGGTCATGTTTTCAGCAAACCTTGGTCTAAGCGTTTTCTAGCCAACCGCAAAACCCATCAACTTGCCATTGACTTCAATTGAGGCACAGCAGCTGCTTTAAACTAGCTGAGACTTAAGGCGAAATCTAATTAATATAAATTATATACATTTATGATATATTTTAATATCTTTATTTATTTCATGGCATAAAAAGAAACTACAAAAATCGTCATTGCCTAGATGAGTAAGATAATAAAGAATATTTTGATTTATATTATATAATATTAGCATCTAATATATAATGATTAAATATAAAAAAAAATCTGTATACAGCTGTGGTCATAAAAATAGTAGTGCGACTGAAATGCCGGACACCAGAATTTTGTGATAAACATAATATTTTGACAACAATTTGATATATAATTATAATTGTTCATTTTAAAACTTGTTTCCAAATTATTATTTGTCTTACCAAATTTTGGTGTCAGCATTTCAGTCGCACTACTATTTTTGTGAACACAGCTGTGCATATACTACATATGTGTGTGTATATCTGTATAAGTATGTTTGTCATACCTCTCTCTTTTTCTTTCTGTTTCTCTTTCTCTGTCTGTCTCTCGTTCGCTCTCTCTCTTTCTCTTTCTCTTTCTCTTTCTCTTTCTCTTTCTCTCTCTCTCTCTCTGTCTCTCTTTATCTGTCTGCCTCTCATTCTCTGTCTGTCTCTCTCTCTCTCTATATCTCTGTCTGTCTCTCGTTCTCTATCTCTCTCTCTTTCTCTTTCTGTTTCTCTCTCTCTTTCTCTCTTTCTGTCTCTCTTTCTCTGTCTGTCTCTCGTTCTCACTCTATTTCTCTTTCTCTTTCTCTCTCTCTCTGTCTGTCTCTCTTTATCTGTCTGCCTCTCATTCTCTGTCTCTCTTTCTCTCTCTCTCTCTTGCTCTTTCTGTCTCTCTTTCTCTGTCTGTCTCTCCTTCTGCATCTCTCTCTCTCTCTCTCTCTTTCTTTCTGACTTTTTTTGATTTCTCTGCTCACTTCCCTTCTTTTTTCTTCTCTTCTCTTCTCGCTCCCCTTCTCACAAATTCTTTTACCTTGTCTTTTGCTGCTCGTTTTTTTCTCTCACTTTTCTCCTTTGCTTTTCTTTTCTCTTCTGTTTACCTTATGCGTTTCTCTCTTTTGCCTAGGTTTACTTCTCTGCAAATCTCATCTCATTCTCTTCTCTTATAAGCTTTTACCTTCTCTTTTGCTGCCCTCTTCCCTTACCTTTGTTCTCCAGTATCTATACTTCATTTCTCTTCTGTTGCCCTCTGTTCGCTTCTCTTCCCTACTTCAGACTATTCTATTCTTTTACCTTCTCTTTTACTCTATTCTCGTTTCGGTTTGATCCGTTTGATATATATATACATATATCTCTATCCTATATCAAAGCCAAACCACCTTAGACGATACACAGTCAGTAGCCATAATGAAAGGATAATGAAGTTTGCTTAAGATCAATGCATATTCTCTTATTTTTATTTGATTATCCATATATATGTTATATTTACATTCTCATATATTTAACTTTAAGCCTAGCCAATACAATTCAGTTATTTAAAAACAAAAAAAAATAAATTAATTAATGGAAATTCCTTAAAAATGAGTTTCCAGCGGAACAACAGCTGTTCGCCAGTCAACTGGGGTCTGAACACCTGTCCGGAATAGAAATGTGTATGAAGTGCGCGTGTAATTTAGTCGAGTACCTGAGTACGAGTAGCACAATTATGATAAGCGCACAGCGTTGCTGATAAGATATGCGCTGAGGTCTGCACTATATCGGATGACTAAGAAACTTAACTAACCAAAAAGCTAACGAGCTACAAACCAATTAAATGCCTAAATGCTGCGCCGACTTGTGCCTCTCATCACGATACAAACTAAACAAATGAATAAAGCCAAGTTAAGCAGTTGCCCGCACCTCCCTTGTCCCCCCCCCCCCCCCGCCGCTCCTATTCGCTCACGCACGATGCGAATTGCAAAATGGAAATTGTCAGCGAGACAAAATGCAATCATAAAACTGCAATCAGTCGCCACTTACACAACACACACGTGCGGCTGCGGGGGCCGAGCGGCAAATAGAAATGGAAAAAAAAAAACAAAAACAAAAACAAAAACAAACTGCAAAGCAATGGAAAACCTCAAATTGCAGCCAAAGCCAAATGAAGTGCAGCACAGCGATGAGAGTCAGCCCACAAGTCCTAATGCCAGTTGCAGCTTGCGACTCATTGAACTGAAAACTAAGCTCAAGCAGATGCATGGCACATGTACATACAAATATATATATATAAATATATATATAGTATATATGCATATATATATATATGTACATATAACATATATACATCCATAGAAAGAGTTGAAGAAGCAGTAAAGACAGCAGTCAAGTCGATTGCCTCACAGTCAATGGCAGCGCGTTTCTCATCGTGAATGGTTGGGAGTTAAAGCCATAGCCATCCAAATGGTTGGGAGTTAAAGCCATAGCCATAACGACAGAGCTTTATAAATGGCAGATATATGGGCAATATCATAAATATTATAGCTGGCACTTTGTTTTAACAAGTATGCTATATATATTCATTCAAATTCTGAAATTTGCATGCTCAAGCTGAGTTCAATGAGCTGAGATCCATATAAACATCTTTTAACTACGATATTTTCTAGCATGTTAACTAATTGGTCTATAATTAAATAAGCTAAATTATAAACGATCTTGAAGTTAACAGACTATATGGGCTTTATGCAATGTTCGTCTGGCTGTTCGCCCGTCCGTCAGTCTAACTGTTCGTCCGTCCGTCAGTCAAACTGTTCGTCCGTCCGTCCGTCTGGCTGTTCGTTTGTCCGTCCGTCCGTCCGTCCGTCTGTTTGGCTGCTCGTCCGTCCGTACCTCTGGCTGTTCGTCCGTCTTGCTGTTCGTCCGTCTGTCCGTCTGGCTCTTCGTCCGTCCGTCTGTTCGACCGTCTGTTCGTCCGTCTGGTCGTCCGTCCGTCTGTCCGTCCAGCTGTCCCTCCGTCTGAAATTAAGCCATTTCGCCGCTATTGGCGCTAAAGAATAGAAATTTGTAATATAATTCGATAGATTCGTCTTATAAAGTATAAAGGCTAGCATGCTACGCCCATTGGGAGCGGAACGAATCGGATAGTACTATAACTGGCGCAAGAGTAATGTCATAATTTAAGCTGCCAAAGACTTGAAATTTTGAATAAATATACTCGAGTTGACAAGCCAAGATCAAAAACATATAGTGGATATATCTACGCCCATTGGGGGCATAGCAAAATGGATAAAGCTATATTGAATGACTAAGTTACTGTTGACCTGCTCTATAGACTAACCCAAAATGAGGCATATATGCAAAAATCGGAAATCGGAAATCGGAAAAGCTATATCTTTCAAAAGTTTGGGACTAGAAATGCAGTTTGATAGTTAGGATGTTGCATTCTAAGATTTTAATCTCAAAACTTATCAAAAAAATGTTTCAACTGTCATTGGACTGCGAACGCGTATTATGCAGTCGGTGGCGCCCGACTGCAATATACTTACTTCTTTTTTTAAATAAAAATAAAAAAAGTCCAATTTGCGAAAAAATTATTTGCATAGATTTTGAGATCAAGGAGGACTTCGAATATTTTATAAAATTTTGATTTGTGTTCAAAAAGTTTTTTGATTTTTTGATTTTTAGCAAAATAAATTTGAATCTACAAAGCAAATTTATAAAGTTTAACTTAGTTTCAGATCAGCATAAACATATAGAAATTTGTTGGATAATGCTTTATAAAGTAGAGTGGGATAACTAAGCATCAATATCGTATAGCTATCAAACGCATTCAATTTGGACGCTGATCCTTGGCCTATAACATATATCTGACTGATAAGTTATAAGTTATAAGCTAGGCACATAGCCTCATAGAGGTTGATATTAACTTAACTTAGGAGATGATATATGTATGTTATCATACCCAGTTTCTTAAGCCAGTTTCTTGAGCAAAGCCAAGCTGTTCGTCAATTACAGGGTATGCGCCAGCTAGAGCACGCCCACACACCGAGGCGAGTGCATTTTAAGAGCTGCCAACGAGGAAGCCGCAGCCAAAATCGCGACAACCTCGACCTATGTAGCATGCCCCATGTGTCTGCCTGTGTGTCTGTGTGTGTGGCAAGTGAGCGGCAGTTGCTGCTGCTGCTGCTGCTGCTGTTGTTGCTGCTTCTCTGTAGTGTAGTGGAGCAGCAGGTCAGGCCGCGTCGCTCAAGTTGCTGTTGTTGTTGCTGTTGCAGCTCATTTAAATGAACGCTGTCATCGCCGTTGAAACGAAACTTGTTTTGTTTCGCTTAGATACCCTGTAGATATTATCGGCTAGAGAGTATATCGCTTGCCAAACTAATGAACATCTATTTATTGCCTAATTATATTGAATATTTAAGCAAATCAAATTATAAAAAATTAACACCATTTAAATTTTATTTCAATTCACTATAGGTCAACTGCTAGTCGTGCACGCCCTTACACTTAGCAGCACTTGCTCTTCGCTGAACTATGAGCTCGACGACGAAATTGCCGCAACGAATTCGCCGTCGCTTCGCTAAGCCCAGCTAAGCTAACAGTGTATGCGCGCGTGTGTGTGTGTGTTGTGTGTGTTTGCTTGTGTGTGTGTGTGTTCGCTGCTCTTGTTGATACAGTTGTTGCCGTATTGTTTCATATTAAATTTTCTTTATTTATGGTGGGTTCGGGACCGTCTTGCCCTGTGGCACTTTGTATGAGATGTAATAGTAAATTTTGATCGCAATTTGATGATTTCTGTGCAAAATGCCACGACAAAGACGGCAACAGCTGCCATCCCTGTCTCGCGCGCTGCATCTCTTAGCTTCCGCCTGTTAGGTAATCTCTGGCTGCTTCCTGCAAGGCGAGACGACTGCAACAGCAACAGCAACAGCAACAATAGGAGCGTGGGGCATCCTGCCTGTGCCATAACGAGCTCACATATTATTTATGGCGAGCGTTTATGGCAAGCTTTTATGGCGCCATTCTCCACACTCGTCTTCACACATTGCGCAAGACACTCAAACAAAGTTTTTAATACTCAAAAGTCTTCTAATTTCCAAAAGAAAAACATTCTCTTTTTTTTGTTTGTTTTGTTTTGTTAATGGAGGGGGCGTGGTCTCTGCTTGCGTAGCGAGGCTTTTGGAATACAGGCGAGAGGAGTTTTTGGCGTGACAACAATTTTAATAAGATTAGATTTTTCAAAAAAAAAATTCAATATATTTATGTATAAATGTGTGTGTGTGTGTCTGTGTTCGTGTGTGTGTCTGTGTTCGTGTGTAGAGATAGTTGCGCTGCTCCAAGTGCTTCCATTGATAGCCTTACAGACGTCCGTAGCGCGCCTGGCTCGGCTTGCGATCCGTAAAGAAGTTGCGCAACACCAAGATCTGGACGAGTCCAATCAGGATAACGGTAGCCGTTTCCAGAGCTGCCCAGACCATGACACGCTGATTGATATCCTCGGCTCGCTTACGTCCCTGGGCCTCTCTTAGACGATGATGCGTCTGGGCGTCGAGTATGTCATTGAGTGCTTTGTGTATTGCCTGAGATGACGTCTCCATTTGGGTGAGCACCGTGGCGTGCTCGTCAACGCCCGGTAGGGACGGCTCCTCACCGACCTGAAAGTCCACGTAGACGATTTTGTGCGAGAACGCTGAGAATTTATTGCTAAAACAGGCCGTATAAACGCCCGTTGTCTCCGCCGTAAACTGATGGCTATCGAAGGTGGCACGCTCCAACGAATAGATGATCTTGTTCTGTGGATCCTTCAGCGTCACATCTACATCCTGTTGGCCGCCAGCGGACACTTGGAACTCGAAGTAGGCGCTCGTATTGCGTTTGATCTCCTCGTAGAAGCAATCCTCGGCATTGTCCGCCAAATCGAACGTAAACTCCACTGCTGCGCTGCCATTCAGCAGCGCCATCAGCGCTAACAGCGATAGCCACAGCATTGAAGTGAACTTTTTGTTATTTCTGCTGTTGCTTATGTTGCTGTTGTCGTTGTTGTTGTTGTTGTCGTTGCTTTGGCTTTTCAGCTGCTGCTCGTCCCGCATTTTATGATCTTCTATTTGGTATGCAGCTGGTTAATAACTAAATGAAGGATTTGCTGCCACGCAGCAGCTGACTTAAGGCTAAAGTCTTCCGCTCGTTCGCTGGAATCTTCGATTTCGGCTTTTTTCTGCCAAGTTTAAACTGCAAAACACGTCCACACACACAAACACACACGCACAGAGAGAAACACACACACACATACAAAGGCACACAGGGAGAGGCACACAAAATAATTATTATTAAATAGAATTCTAGTAAATTGTGCGGCATGCGCTATTGCTTACCTGTTTTAATACGTTATTGCAATTTTTGTTTTTTGTCGCTTGTCTCTTCGCCTCGATTGTTGGCCAAATTGCCAGTATTAAAATAATTGTATTTAATTCTTCGTAAGACACGAACCAAATGTTCTGTCAACGTGTCAACACTTTTTTTTGTGTTCTCGTTGTGCAGCACTGTGCGAGCAGAGTTGCAAAGAACACGTATGCCGACTGTTAACAGAGCAGCTTTGCTACTTTTAATGTTAAATTTGGGACGTCACATTCCCGGCTTTTTCATACAGAGATCAACGCGAGCTCATCAATTTCTGTAATTGTGACGTCACACTTTCAAGTTAACAGACAACCTTTAGTTAACAGACGTGACGTCTGCATTGGGTAGGCAGTGGCTGTGCTGGGATGACTTCAGTCTTATTTCAAATCTGTTGTATAGATAACAATTAATCGTAATCGTAAAAAAGTTAAAGTTAGAGTTTTCATTTATAGTCTGTTTAAGTTTTAGGTTTATATACCATATGTGACATAAATATGTAGAATAATATATTGTACTGATCCTTATTTTAAATTTATGGTATATAAATTACATGATAATAACAACAATAATCTTTGGATTTAACAACAAAAATATAAAAATAATCAACACTATACGTTAAGTTCAAATGATCTCAACTAATTAACTGCAAAACAGTTCAACAGTAAGTGTCATGCTGGCACAAATGAAATGCTCAAACAACATATGCTAACATAACATTAACATGACAATGTATTCTGCGCAATTTTACAACACTTAGTTCAAAATTGAAATTCAACATAATTTTTGTTTACTTAAATATTGTTTCGGACCAGACAATTGATTGATACGCAATCATGCCAGTGGTGGATCTAAAAATCGATCGCAATCTTCTGTGCTCCAATTTCGATGGCTACAAGCTGTCCTTCGACACGGTGCCGGTGCTGCGTCAATCTTTCGAACGAAACCCATTGAAATTGGAGCCGCATCTAAATCAATTTTCACTGCTGCATGTCGAGCTGTTCGCCAAGCACAATCTGCTGTTTTCCGACCCATGGTCCCGCCACAATAGCTACTATATAAATGCGGCCCATGAGCTGGTCTTATGCTCGTACGATGAGCTGCGCGGCCAGCCGCGCGAGCAACGCGTTGTTTACAAAATGCAGGTGGATGATCATGGCGATGGCCACCAACACCTGGTGGGTGACTACAACTACACGTTGCGCTTCATCTCCGAGAAGTATTGTGTGGTGTGCGATGGCAAGCTGAGCTACCATCTGCTCGAGACGGGCGATCGCATGCGGAACACCCAATGGCAACTGGTGACCCGGACGCAAATCACGAATGATTCGCTGAATCGTGGCTTTGTGCTCTATGATGCCCGGCTGGATATTGTGCAGGAGCGCAAGCAAATCTCCTTAGTTGCCGGCCATGTCATACGCGCCGCAGCGACGGAGAGGCATGTGATGCAGCTGATCTGGTCGCACTGGACGCTGGAAAACCAAACGGCGGCCAGTTGGCAGTATGAGCAATGCGAGCAGCTGCAAACAACCGGCTCCATATACTATTGCGCCTTTGAGCCGCGCGCTGAATCCCTTATAGTCTGCAGCAATGGACAGCTGCAGACGCAAGCAGCTGCCCAGGAACAGGCCAAGGAGCAAGCGAACAAGCCAACCAAGCCCACCTACACCTGGAGCCAGACGGCAGAGCAAGTGCAAGTATGCTTTGCCATGGCACGAGACACCAGCTGCAAGGACTATGACATCAACTGCAGCGGTAGCCAGGCGCTGGTCAAGTGCCAGGAGAAGACGCTGCTGCAGGGTGCACTCTATGCGGATGTAGAGGAGGAGCAAACCAGCTGGACGGTGGAGGCAGATGTGCTGCAGCTGAAGTTTGTCAAACAGCAGGCGGAGCAGTGGCCGCAACTGCTGCAAAGCAAGGAGGCGCACGAGGGGCTGGAGGAGCAACAGCAGGAGGAGCTGCCAGAAATGGAACCCGAGCGTCTGCCCATCCCAAATCTCGAGGAGCCCATTGAGGATTGCGACTTTCCCTTGGCTACAGCCGAGCAGGACATCAAAATGGGCAAGCAGCAGCAGCATGAAGCAACATGCATTCCTAACTAATCTCTCCACATCTCTTTGCAGTACGCTTCAATCTTGGCTCTGCGGGAATTACGCACACAATTTGTATGGGCAATGCACCGCCGCTGTTCGCCAGCTCGCTGCGCGCCGGCTATCCGGCGGCATTTGTCACACGGCAGGGCGTCGATGCGGCTGTCTGGCTGCAATCCTATCAGGCATCGAAGCCGGGCGAATGGAGCGTGCGACACGAGGGCAATTTGCATGCCTTTGGCTATGTGCAGGCATCAAAGCAGCAGCGCAAATTCATTGACTGCTGTCCGCAGCTGGACTATGCGGTAATTGCGGAGAGTTTTCGGCATGTTTTCATCTATAAGCCACGCTACGATTCCGCCGGAGGATTGCGCAATCGCAACGGACCACAGGTGGTCATTGGCAAACAAAATTTAGTTACACTGGACGATGATTTGGGTGAGGTGTTGGGCATGGTGACGGCCACAAATTTGATTACTTTGCTCACCGAGCACGCTCTACTCTATCTCCAGGTTTAACAAATAGTTAAAATATAAAATAAGTACGTATTATTTGTGCATTTGTAAATAAACATGAAATGTTTTGCTTTGCACTGCGGACGAGCGACATTGGAAAATATGGAAATTTTAAATTTGGTATTCGATCGCGCGCGCTTTGCAACACTATCAGCTGATTGCGCTACCATCTACACCCCATGGTGTGTTGTTAGCGCGTATTTTCAGTGTCTGGCAGCACTGTCGCTCTGAATGCGTACAACCTTCTTTTTCTTTTTTTTTTGTTTTTTACATAAATAGCCGCGCGCAGTGGCAGGTTTTCTAGTTTGTTTTTTTTTTTTGTTGGAATTTTGTGTTAAATATCGGTGTCGCTATTCTAACGCTGGCAATTTAAAATTAACAACGAATAACAACATAGCTGAATAAAACGTCGAACAACGTTAATAACACCATTATTCAAGTGAATTTTCTAGTAAATCTATAATTTCGGCGTGTGTGCATTTTAGTGGAATTGTGAAATTGTTGGTGTAGCGGCTCCATACCAGACATTGTCAGATCAGAAGACAGAACATTAAGCAGTAAGCAATCGGATCGCTAGCGCACTCACACACACACACACACTCTCACACTCACTAACATGCACACACACACTCGCATGCACACAGCAGCATCTTCTAATTAGAACAACTCGGCAAAACGCACACACACATGCTAACACGTACCTACAGTACACACACACATAGATAAATAATATAACAGCAACTGAAAGGCACAGTTGCACACTTGTGCTGTTCATAAATATCTATATACAAATGCTTATGCATCTATTATTAACAAATATTCAAATTCTGCATAAGCCTGCAGTCGCAGTCGCCGTCGCAGTTAGCGCTGATGTCACAGCTGTAACGGAAGTTACATAGTAAACGCGGTGCAAAGCAAAATCCAAAAAAAAAAAAAACACGCGGCTTGCACATTTTGTTGTTCTCATACACACATACACATTTACACATATGTATGTATATATACATATATGTATGTTTGTATATATAGACTAATCTAAATGTAATTGTATATGAATTTCTTTTGTTTATTAAGCAAATTGTGAAATCGTGGCAAAACAATCAACTCAAATAAACAACAACAACAACAACAACAAAACAGAAGTGCAAATTACAACAAAATGTGAGTATAAGCGGCAAGAAATCGGGAAATCGCTCGTCAAATTGTCGCTGGTCAGTTGAGTTTGGCCTTTGATTACACAACCAACAACAACCCGAAGAAAAAAAAAACAATATTCAATATTTTAGAATTAAAACGTGTGTGAAAAACATCAGCACGCGGTCGGTCACATACACGCGGTCCCACACACACACACACACACATACACACACACATAGAGGCAGCCATAGCGCACACGAGTAACAGAGAGAACGTTAGCAGCACAGCCAGCAGGAGCGAGTACATCAGCACCAACAACAAACAGGTCATTTTGTTGTTCAGCCGACGGCGACGCCGACGACACCGCTAGGCTTTGTTTTTGCTTCAGATTCTTAAGGCAGAGAGCAACAGCTGAGCAGCAGGCAGACAGACAGCATAGCACAGCAGCAGCCAGCAAGCAGCTCGCCCAACTCTGATTAGAACAAAAAGCACGCGTTTGTTGCTTTTAGCATTCGTCTGCAGCATTTGCCGGTAAGTGTTTGTTGTAATTCTCATAAGAATATAAGCACTTCAAGTGAGCTTTGGGTAGATGTTGTTGTTGTTGTTTTTTGTTTTTTTTTTCTTTTTTCTAAAGAACAAGTGCGTAGTTTCACATAAGGTTTGAGTTTTATTGATTTTCGGCTTGTAATTATGACTATTACTTTTTCTTTTTGTGTGTGTGTGTGTTTTCACTGTTGTCCAGTTTTCAAGCCGTGCATAACCTTGACATTCGCTCTTCATACCAATTTATGTGCATGCCAATGGGAGCGTGTGTCTGCGTGTGTGTGTGTGTGCGTGTGAGTGTGAGTAAGCGTGCAGCCGCTACTTACATACAGTCCAATTGGGTTGGGTCACTAGTAACCTTGAGCCTAGAAGCTTCTAATTTGATTTTCTAATCAACTTCAAAACTTATCATATATACATACGTGTATGTACATGTGTATGTGTGCTCTTAAATATCGTACGCGATTAATTAAGTGCCAGTCGCCTTTCTGTGGAGTCATTCACATGCCAAATTTGCCTGCTTTATTCTGTTTTGTTTTTTTTTTTTTTAATTGTTTTTTATTCTCGATCACTAATTAATTGATAAAGTGCTTCACAAAACATGCACACACACGCACACTATGATAATATATACGGCTGCTGTGTCGTCACTGACCCATTACTCATGCACAAGTCGCGTGTGATAAACAGAAAGTAAATTACTCTTTAAACGGGTTTATGCGGCTTTAGTGCAAAGACTGCGTGAGAGTGAGAGAGAGGTAGTGACAGGGCGAGGGATGGGGGTCGAGCGGGTGTAAGTTGTGACTTTGAAGTTCAAGGCACTCCGCAGAGAAAATAAAAGTTGAGCGAGAGCGAGAGCGAGAGATCAGCGCACACACACGCACGCACACACACATATGTATGTATGTATACGCGCGCATATCAATGTATTGATATCTGCTTGGCATGTGCTCTCTTCTCACACACATGTGAGCTGCAATTTCACCACAAGAACAAACAACAACACAAACTATAGATAACTGTATGACTACAACAACCACAACAACAACAGAAGCAGCAGCATGCTTGCAATAGCGAATTTGTCGAATTAGCATATTATGGCTGTGCTACAAGACTCGCAAATATCATCGTGAGTCAGCACAAACTTGCCATGACTCACGATAGGGCACGGCACGACACGAAACAGCACGGCACGACATGAGACGACAAGACAAGACACGACACGACACGACACGACACGAGCGTGCTTGCACTTGGCCTCGCGAATAACAGTTACGCATAGACACGATCGATTGCTATCGCAATCATTATTGATTCTCCTTACAGTAAAAACACACACACACACACAAACACACACGCGCACGCGCACGCGTAGAGGCACATTAATAGATAAGTATTTAGTGTATATTTGTATATAATTTTTATCTATTGTGTGCAAAGGCTGACCTTGTCATTTATTAGTTCATTAAAGTCTGTCTCAATGCCCCGTTGGTGCCGCTGCGCACGGGCTAATCGCTTTTGTCAAATGACGACGCAAAAATTAAATGAAAAAAATAAAAATAAAACTAAAATAAAAAAAATACGCAACTAAAGAAGTTTCTCGTTCAATTGTGAAATTCAAGAATTTCCACTTAAGAACAAAATTTTAATTAATGGGAAAAGGAAAATCAAATCAAAAAAAATTAAAACAAATTCTAGACAACTTTTCCGCATTACAAATACCCTATAAAAAAGCGCATAGTCATAGCGATAGTTGTGCGTGTATGTGTGTATAATATTTAAATATCAAATGTAGCTGAAAAGTAAATTCAAATGCTTTTTTTTAAATATATTCTTAGCCGTTTTTTGGAGCCCTTAAAAAATAAATGAAATTTCAATAATAATGAAATACATACATACATATATTTGATTAAATTTTTTATGTATGTATATATTTTCTATACTTTATTAAATCTTGTAGCTGAATAAACTAGAATCTGGGGTAGAAGAACTTTTCTTTGATCTCAGCCTGATCCTCAGACATTTTCCATTCGGCACGCATGTTCTCCTTGTCTGATTTTTAGGCCAAGTTTAGATAAACTTTGTTGTTTCTAAAGAGTTCCTGCAAGTGTTTTATGGTATGAAGATAAGATCGACAATGTTCATGAAAATAGTAGTGCGACTGAAATGTTGTGAAAAAAACACAATAATATTTTGACAACAATTTGAAACGTGTATATACATACATAATTAATAAATCTATAATACATATATATTCAGATTGTTTTAAAACTATAATGTCGCACTACTATTTTTCTGACTACAGGGTATTTTGCAGTCGAACATGCTAAATATAAGCCAATAAAAGTCAGATAAGCTACGTAAGATAGACCTACAAAACGATTATGATACTCTGCAAATAGAATATATAGATAGGCATGTCCATATCTAACTGGGCGACAGATAAAAATACATATAACACATACAAAAGTATACCCTAGAATTGCATAAATCATCTCTAGTCAGTTATCTGAGCACTATCTAAATACCTTTAAATTGTTTTATCCCATTTGCTGGCATTCAATGTGCCCTTAGATAAGGTAACTTCAAAGGTTTATTAGTCATAAATTCTAGCCATATAAGCCAACTGTTGGCCCTAATGAGATTTTGTTATCGTTGGTGTGGTAGCTGTTGTTGTTGTTGTTGTTGTTGTTGTTGTTGCTGTGTCATATAATGGAATATGTGTTAAGAATATTATATAGTCAAATAGGTATATGAATGGTATGCCTAGATAACTTGGACTATGAAATGCAATTTTCAGTTAGTCAAATATTAGTTCCCTTTGCAGTTGCCTTTGCCAATTGACTTAGTTCATCTAGATGTGCGTTAGACTTTCAATTGTCCACATGTATATATATATATATATATATGTATATAGTTACATATAACCCTATATATTTCACTATATCGTATGCCGCACACGATAATGTTGAAATGCCGCCTGCAGCTAGTTCTCTCTTTCAATTTGTGAGCTCAATTTAGATGCCGCCGCTTAATTGGCAATAGCGCAAGAAATTCAAGCTATATATATATATATATATACATATGTCAAATGCATATGTCAGATACATACATATGTATAGTGCGTCATCAGCGTCATCATAATGCTCATAGTTATTGTCATCGGCATTGCTCTGATGACGATTTCAATTGTTTCGCAATCATTTTGCAGTGCGTCATTCCAAGGGCCGATGTTGAATTTTGCAGGGGTTGTATTATTTCCACACATTATTTACATACACATTCACATGAGATAAATGGCTGAAATGGTAGCAGCAATTGCATAAGACCATTCGCAATACCAAACTGCAAACATGGCAAAGAACAACAATGCAGCTAATTAGCTATATACATATATATATATATATATATGTATATGCTAAGGCTAAGTCTTAGTTGAAAATTTGAAACGTTTCCTGCTTTAAAATTTGAAAAATTTAAAGGGTGTTTAACAGTCGTGACAGCCCAGCCTATCTCGCCTTACCAATGAAAACCTGTTTAAATACATTTTCAACAAAATTAACAAATTATTATAAATAACAGTTGAACTTTATTGCCAGTTCAATTTGCACAGCTGCCTCAGCCAATTTGATATCAGCGTCAACAAATAGGCAACAGAAAAGGCAGAAATGAAATAATGAAGAGCCGAAAAAGAAATGCTTAAAGCTTCCCTGGCCACTTCTAAGGATGCCCTAGATCATTCCACACAAAAGAAATCAAATTCTAGGGAAATTACTTGATATATACATACATATATATATATACATACATATATATATATATATATATATATATATATATATATATATATATATATATATATATATATATATATATATATATATATATATATGTAGGTATTTGTATAAATAGGTCTTCTATAACCGATAATAAGTTCAATTGTTGGCGTGGAGAGTACAATCTGATTTACATCTTCAGTTAGTCGGCCACTTGACTCTGGTGAAGTACCCGCTGTTCATGTTTATTTTTGGCTGTTGAAACAGGCAACGAGCCGCTGGGATATCAGCTTACACAATTTTTGGTCTAAAATCAATTAGATTCAGGAAATAGATTTGTGGATGGGCTCAATCAGTTAGGCAAGCGATCAGTCAGTCAGTCACTGACTCAATCAATCAGTCAGCCGATTGAACGGTCAGTCTATCTATCATTCAGTCAGTCATTGCGGGTGTAACTCAATCAGGCAATCAGTTAAGCGGCCAATCAAGCTGTTCGTCATTTAATATAGCCAACAATCATTTGGGTTATAGCTTAGTCAATCATTAAGGCAGTCAAATTGTCAGTCAATCAAGTCAGTCAAACTGTCAATTTGTCATTCAATCAAGTCAGTTAGTCAAGTTGTCAATCAGTTACGCAATTACTTCATCAATCAGTCAAATGGGTCAAACGGTGAGTCCATCAGTCAATCAATCAATCAGTCATTTGGCCTAAGATTTAGAAACTAACTCAATCAGTCAATTGGTCAATCAATTTATTAGTCATTTGGTATAGCAGCTCAATCAGTCAGTCAGCCTGTCAATCATTTCGGCAGTCAATTTGGCAATCTGTCAATCAGTCAGACAATCAGTCAGTCAGTCAAACAATTACTTCATCAATCAGTCGAATGCCCAAACGGTTAGCCTATCAATCAATCAGTCTTTTGGTTTAACATTCAGAAACTAGCTCAGTCTATCAATCAGTCAATCAGTGGCTCAATCAGTCATTTAGTTTAACATTCAGAAACTGGCTCAGTCTATCAATCAGTCAGTCAGTTGTTCAATCAATCAATCAATCAGTCTTATGGCTTAACATTCATAAACTACCTCAGTCTATCAATCAGTCAGTCAGTGGCTCAATCAATCAATCAGTCTTTTGGTTTAACATTCAGAAACTAGCTCAGTCTATCAATCAGTCAGTCAGTTGTTCAATCAATCAATCAATCAGTCTTATGGCTTAACATTCAGAAACTAGCTCAGTCCATCAATCAGTCATTCAGTTGGTCAATTTGGCAGAGCAATTCAGTCAGTCAGTCAGTCAGTCAATCAGCGTATCTTAGTAAAAGTCAATCAAACAGTTAGCGCATTCAATCAGTAAATTGCTCAGTCAATAAGTCATTTGATGAGTCAAGCAGTTTATCAGTTGGTCAATCAGTAGCCGGCCGTCAATCAGAGCAGAGCGCAACAGCAACAATCGAACATTTGTCCCATTGACAGCTACCAAATTTAGAGACGCATTTTCACAAATAACTCAACAGATATATACATATATGTATATGTATATACGTATGTTTGAGTAGCTGTGTCTGTGTCTGTGTCTGTGTCCACACACGACTTATCTATGCAATAATGTACCCTCTGCTCTCTGAGCGGACTCTTACAATTCTATATTACGTCGCAATTGTTTTTTCTTTTGCTGTTTTTTTTCTTTTGTGTTTAGTGTCGGCCGACACTTAATTTGATTTTTCTCTTGCACCCTCTCCTTGTCAGTCTCACGTCTCGTTCTCTCTTGCGCTTTGTTTTTGCTTTTGCTTTTGCTTTTGCCTTTGCTTTTTTTGTTTATGAGTCGTATACGTAATCTGTCCTAATCTTGCTATGGCGTGCAATTATTTCAAGTGCAACGACTGCAATTTCCTCTATAGCATACATGAGTCGTGGCAAAGCGTTGGCAATTTGTTTACATTCCGTTACAGATAAACGCAGGGTATGTACGTATATATGTATCTGTATGTCTGTATGTCTGTATGTATGCAATGTATCCACATTCTATGCGCTAGATACATTTGTATCTGTATCTGGCGCTGTGCATCTGTAGCTAGACTTTGTATGTTTTCTATTTCATTTGCCTACTTTGTTTGACCCTGAAAATTGGCTATTTCTGCTGCTGTTGTTGTTGTTGCTGCTGTTGCTGCTGTTGCTGCTGTTGCTGTTGTTGCATGTTTGTATTGGCTCTTTCCGCATTTGATTCGCGACTTTAGCTTATTACGTATACGCCACATTGTGCATGGCCAGTGCTCGGCAGCTCAACAAGCTGTGCTGTAACTGTTTTTCATTCACTTTATCAGCGTTTATCAACGCTGCTTTGGACACACACCAACACACACAAACTTACACACCCACTCGCACACACACACTTTGTACACCTGCCTAATAGATTTTACAACTGATGTTTATCAACTTGAATTGAGCTTATCAAATTGTTTTGCTTTTTATCAAAAATGTCTATTGCAGCATGTTGATTTCCAACTGCTCAACTAATTGCATACCCTGTAAATTGCACAAACTGAAAACTCGTTTGATCTTGGCTAATTATTGGTTTAGTTGTTGTTGCTTAAAATCGGCCAATCAAACGAATCTAATTGCACATCAAGACATGCACATTGTGCTAACTACTATTTAAGACAATTATATTGTAGATATATATATATATATATATATATATATGTATATATATATATATATCTGTATATGTATATAGCTTTGCCTATGCAAGTTCCATTTCGATTTTAAGTTCTTTAGTAAACGGCAATTGCGTTTGCCTAGCCACATGTGTCGAAGACTTGTTATACCCCAGCCCCAATAGCCCCCTATTTAAATCTACTAAAACTTGCAGCTCTCTGAGCATTTCTATACAATTTTATGATGGCGCATTAAAAAAGAATTAGCAAAAAACTCAAAATAGCCATAAACGAAATTCAAGTCGTGTACAAAATGAGAATTAGGCTCGCTCGCTCGCCCTCTCTCTCTCTCTCTCACACACACAAGGGTTTACATATGGGGTTTTAGCTATTTGTATGTTTATGGCAGACACACACACACACACACACACACACGTACACGAACACACACACGTATACGAACACACACACACAGACACTCTTAATGGCTGCGCAGAATTTCAGCAATGTGCTCAAAGCATTTGCCGGTAAAGCCAGTTGCGTTGGTCAGTATACATCAGATACATGAGCATATGCATGGCTATATATGTATATATACATACATATATATATACACATACATGTCTCCCATATACACAAATGTGAGCTATAAACGTCTTATGTGGCAGCAGTTGTATAAAGGGCACATCATTTGACTAACTAATTGGTCTGTTAAGTGTTTTTTCTTTTTTCTTTTACATTTTACAGCCGATTCTTATCGACACTTTGGACCCGCCCAAGTGCTGCCTCGTGCAGTTAGCCACAATATCGAATTGTTGTTAAGCCTGAGAGAACTTAAGGAGCTTGTAAGATGTCAAGAAGTCGAAGCTCACAGCACTTGCTCGTGGCAATTGCTCATACATGTGTCAAAGCTTTAGTCTTGGGCCTTTTTTTTTTTTGACCAATTTGAGAAAGACTTGATTATAAATTTATGATGTCATATATACATATATAAATATATATATATATATATATATATATATATTTTATGTATATAGATACATACGAATAATATTTTATAAACAAGCCATTCGCTCGGGCTAATCAGAGAGGGAAATGGCAATAAAATGTTCATTTCAAGCACTTCAAATGATAACTTAACATTTCGAGGGCTTTTTTATGGCCTTGAAGAGGGTATAATATAATTATTGAAAATGCCACAATTGCTAGCGGTCAACATATGAAAAGAGATGATCGATACGATGTCTATATACATATATTTATATATCAACGTATATATATATATATATTTATGTATAGCCAATTCATTGAGTTGAGAAAAACTTTTTCTGTACTGTGACGCAAGATTTGATTTTGGTTCTTTGGTTTGCCTTACTCTGCCCGTGCTCTGTGTTCCGCTCAATTCTGTGGCTTGAGCACATGCAATTTGTATTATTTGATTGAACGTCTCAGCGAGGTGTATATAATTTGAGTTTAAATTAAGTACAGCTGCGGCTAAGCGAGAACCGCATAATTAACGCCTATTCGTATATTTAAATGCAGCTGATGCATAGTGCGCTCCATTGTGTGAAGGCATTCTGGCAGCTGTGCCGTTATGGGTTCCACGAATAGCAAGCCAATTGCCCCATTCTGATTGTGAAACAAGCAAAGTCACAGAGCACAATGCTTCCAACACATTTGAAAACCCCATTGGCTACCTGCTCATCAATCGAAGTTCCCTTTCTGCAGTGCCTCCTCCCCTACCTTTATATAATGTTCTGTCAAGATGAAGGCATCCAAATACATTCACAGTTGTATTTCGTATCTGCCTTAAATCATTCCGCTTGAGCTGGAGTTCTTCATGTTGGCAACATTTAACACGAAGATATTCGTGTGACTAGCTAGGCCGATAAAGTTGATCTAACTGGTAAATGTTTAGTATAACTATGTGCATGTTAAATGTAGCTGCGAGATATGTTATTTACCATGAAGATGCCTATGTTATCTATGTTATATGCAATTGCTAATCTAACTGGTAGATATTTACCATGTAGATGTTTCTCTTATATGTGGCAACTAATCTAACTGGTAGCTATTTACCATGTAGATATTTGTCTTATGTGTGGCAACTAATCTAACTGGTAGATATTTACCATGAAGCCAATCGTGTGAGCTGTTTAGCTTTGAAGAGTCGTAGTAGCTAGTCGAACTGAAAGTTAAGCATTGCGAGCTGGTTTCTCAGATTATAGGCTTGAACATACTATCTATCATCACTATAAGATCTGATTGAATAGGAAATTTAGTTGGAACAGCCCTCGGTTAATAGTTAACCTAGCCTCAGTGTGTAGCTACCGGATAGAAGTTATGGTCTATCAAATTATGACCCTAACTATGTGCATGTTAAATGTAGCGGATAAACTAGCTGCGAGATATGTTATTTACCATGAAGATGCCTATGTTATCTATGTTATATGCAATTGCTAATCTAACTGGTAGATATTTACCATGTAAATGTTTCTCTTATATGTGGCAACTAATCTAACTGGTAGATATTTACCATGAAGCCAATCGTGTGAGCTGTTTAGCTTTGAAGAGTCGTAGTAGCTAGTCGAACTGAAAGTTAAGACTTGCCAGCTGGTTCCACATTTACCTTTCAACTGTTGCAATTAACTAGATTATAGGCTTGAACATACTATCTATCATCACTATAAGATCTGATTGAATAGGAAATTTAGTTGGATCAGCCCTCGGTTAATAGTTAACCTGGCCTCAGTGTGTAGCTACCGGATAGAAGTTATGGTCTATCAAATTACGACCCCGTCTAATTATAATCTTTATAGTCTAATAAATCAAAATGCCGGCCCACTGTGGCAATTGTAATCTATAATAAACAAAATATAAATCCACCTAATAAGAATTAATAATAAATAAAAACAAAAGTGTAATTTTTTTTTATATATTTTCATTTTACGATTGGCATTAAATATGCATAATAAATTAAACAGTCCGAATAATTCTAAGGGCAATCGAGTGTTTCAAGTGCCAGCAAACATTCCACACACACCACACACTCCATCTCCATCGTGCACCTAGCTAGCTTCGCGACAGCTGCCTCAGCAACTGCGACATCCGCTCCAATGCAGATATGAATGTCCCCAAATGGGTGGCACCTCCGCACGCACAGTGGCACCAACTGATAGTTGTTGCTGCCAAAAATGAAATGAAATAAATATTACTTGAAAGGGAAGTCGTTCTGAGATACTCTGCTTGAGCTGGGTAAACAATTTATGTGGAGTAATTTTAACAGATCATCAGTCTGTTGTCGGCAGTATATATATCATATATTGTTTTTTTTTTTTTTTTTTTTTTTTTTGATATACACAAAACCCGATCTTATTGCGTATACAGATCTTGTTTAATATATGCCTATATAGCAACTGTATAAATAGTAAATAAAGACCCAAAATAGAATATATTTCTTGCTAAGTTTTAGAGCTCCGATTTCAAAAAACTATAGATATATACATACGTAGAGCTATAGATATGTTTAGATCTAATAGATTTACCGCAAGCCTCAGCCATAGACATTGCCATAGCAAGCAACATGATCGATCGCTTGTAATTATATCCTATTCTCGTTCTCTTTAATCAAACAAAAATTTTTGCAACGTTTTTCGTTGGAATGCCCCACTGTGAGCGGCAGATCAGGCAACGGTAAATTTCTCGTTTTTGTTGTTGTTGTTGTTGTTGTTGTTGTCAGATTCGTCATCGGCAATCGATGGATGGATGGATGGACGGATCGATGAATGATCGTCGGATCGGCCGCTTGCAATGCGATACGAAGCGCTATTCTGACTGTCCGAGCGCCGTCCACAGCCACTGCATAAGTAATCGGAGTCTGCTCGTGGGTATATTTAGTAGTGGTTTAGGCGTGAAGCAATCAAGTTCTAGTTGGCCAGGCTCTCGCGAGCATTACGAAAGAGAGTGCAACAGTATTACTTTAAAGTGCAGCCAGCAAAGGTAAACAAAATGTTTTTTATTTTTTCTTCAGTGAATTGAGTGAATTTCAAGAAAAAGAACTTGCAACTTGAGTCTTGAGTCTTGAGACTTGAGTCTTGAGTCTTGAGTATGATAATAATAATGATAATTTGCTGTGACGAGCTCTAATGCGTCATTTGATTTGATGCACAATGTAAAATATAGTTTAGTTCATAGCGCGATTACTCAACGATAAGCAACATTAATCAATCCCATCCGATCAAATTAAATCAAATTGTCTCATCTCAGGCAGCCCCTAATTAATGTTCGAAGCCAGCGCCATTCCCTACAATAGCGTCTCAAGTCGTGCTCAGGTCGAGCATTATAAATTGATTGTCAGCGATTGAGCATTTCAAGGGGAATCTACTGTGTCTCAGCTCTTACCGAATCAACTAGACATATTTACATTACATTACTCTCTCTCTCTCTCTCTCTTTATATAGTTATATATCTATATATACATATACTATATATAGTCGATTGATTTCCATGTAAAGTGTGTTTAAGCTATTGTCAATAAAGTTTTGCTTTCTGACGAACGCACGCTTGGCGGTATCTGTCGGATCGACGCACAATATCGTATAGCTATAGCTATAGCTATAGCTATCTTAGCTATAAATTGATCATCGTTTGGTTTCTGTTGAAATATCTTGTTGCTTTTATCAAGAATATTCAGATTATGCTTGTGATGCTTATGCTCTAGGACTATAACAGAACTGACAGAACTGCGCAACGCCGTTCTTTTAATGAAAATCTTTTGAAATTTTACGAAATTTTCTTTATCAGCTTCCAATTTCAGTTTTCTGCATACCAAACTGTAAAACACACAAACATATGTATAAACTTCTATGTTCTCTGCTCTATAGTTTCTATAGCGACTATTTGTCAGTTATAAAGTGTGCTTAATTTTAGGCTGGTTTTTTTCCCATGGAAATACATACTATATAATTACTGTCACAGCTGAGCGATTTGGTATTTGCTAATAGCTGTAATAAAAGCGACGAGAAAACGAGTGCTACGACTCTTATTACGATTCGGTTATTGGGTTTGAGTTTCAATTTCGAATATGCTATGAGATTTATATACATAGGTGTATGTATAGATATGTCTGACATATAAATGTATACATACATACATACATATATTGTGTAAAAGCATAGTCTTAATCGAAAGGCAGCAGATGATATATATATATATATATATATACATTGTACATATATCGAAGTCTTTCGGATAACAATGCTGTATACAGTTGTGTTCATTAAAATAGTAGTGCGACTGAAATATAGAAACTGTTTAAACTGTTTGAAACGAGCATTAAAATTAACATATATGCATATATATATATATATACATATATATTTATGTATATAACGTGTTTGAAAATGTTGCTGTTCAAGCCTTTCAGTCGCACTACTATTTTTATGAACACACCTGTGTGTACGTATATATCTTTTGTAAGCCAGCAACCTAGTGTCATTCGTCTACCTCTTCGCAACTGCAAGGGAAACATTAAAGTATTACAGCCATTGTTCTTCAGGCGTTCCACCCACAATTCCTCGCTTAGCTAAGAATCTTAGCTGAAGACTTGATGCAGCTGTTGCTATGCACTTCAAATGGCATATATGTATGTATATGTATACGAATCAATCTATATCATTTGGTTTTTATACATCATTTTTCTATTCATATACATATATTTAAATATATATGTATATATATATATGTATGTATATATGTACACACAAAAGACCTATCGCCGGCTATAATTTGTGTTATCAATGGCATGATTAATTTTCTTTGCTTTTTTATAAATACTGTTGAGGGTATATTATTGGGGCATTATCGATTTACCATTTATTTATTTAAAGCTCATCAATTAATAAATCGAACTGAAGAACCCTGGCAACAAAACACAATTATTATTTACCAAACACATCTAATCGCGCTCAGACGATTTTCATTTATAATTTTATTATTCATAAATATTAATCGCTGGACGCAACTGATGGGAGAAGTTTTGTCTTTCAGCTGAGCTCAACAATTTAGTACTTTTTCTCAATTTTCGTTAGATACGAACAATAACAATATACAATCATTTGTTTCTTTTGCTACCTGATGCTATCGCCTTTCTTTGCGATTCTCATTGTCTATTTCAACTGTAAACACAGCCTCTTTGGCACTCAACTGGCCGATTAGGTTTATTTTCTTTATAAATTTGATTTGAATCTTGAAACTTGAGCTATTATCTTGGTATCTTGGCCAGAGAGAAAGAGAGAGATAGAAAGAGAGAGAGAGAGAGAGAGCGAGAGAGCTGGAGTACAAAAAAAAAAATAAATAAACAAGTACACCCAGGCGTTTTGAATTGAAATAAAGCATAGAATTGACAGGAATTCAAAATTGTACACACATCTAAATGTGACAAACTATCTCTTTCTCTATCTCTGCCTCACTCTCTCATTTTTGGTGTTTCTCTCTCTCTCTCTCTCTCTCTCTCTCTCTCTCTCTCTCTAGCTGTCCCTCTCTGTGTGTGTATGTATCTGGTTTATCAACCATCATACAATATGTTTTCCATTATCTCTAATCGTCGCTTTCTCTCAATGCACTTGCAGCAATGGGCCTATTGAGCGAAGGCAATCCACTCTCCTGGGAGGAGACCAAAAAACTAGTAGATCATGTTCGTGAGCACGGAATCAATCAGTTCATTCATCTATATCACAGACTGAAGGATCGCCAGGGCGATATACTGAAATGGGGCGACGAAGTGGAATATATAATTGTCAAGTTCGACGATGAGCAGAAGGTGGCGCGCGTCTCACTGAAGGCCAAGGATCTGCTGGCGAAACTCAATGAAAAGGAGCTGGCCGATCCCAATGGCGTGAAGTCGTTGTGGCGTCCCGAATATGGCGCCTACATGATCGAAGGCACACCGGGCAAACCCTTTGGCGGTCTGATGGCACATTTCAATTTGGTGGAGGCCAATATGCGGTATCGCCGCGAGGAGGTCACCCAGCTGCTGGACAGCGATGAATGTGTGATGTCGATAACAAACTTTCCGCGTCTCGGTGCGCCAAACTTTACGTATCCGGTGCATCAGCCGCGACCTGAAGATCCACTCAGCTCGGCCCGTTCGCTCTACTTTCCGGATGAGGCCATTTTTCCGGGCCATCCACGATTCAAGACGCTCACGCGCAACATACGCATGCGACGCGGCGAGAAGGTCTCCATTAAGCTGAAGGGTAAGCTTCACAGCACTCCAGTTGCATCTATAGTCCAGTTGCTAATCAATGAAATCGCTTTGCAGTCTTCAAGGATGTAAACACAAAGCTGCCCGTGGAGGGCGCACCGCCTGGCGAACCGGATGTTGTGCTCCTGGATGCCATGGGCTTCGGCATGGGCTGTTGCTGCCTCCAGTTAACGTTTCAGGCATGCAACATAACCGAGGCGCGTCGCCTATATGATCAACTGGCACCACTTTGTCCCATTATGTTGGCCCTGACTGCCGCCTCGCCCGTTTATCGCGGCTATCTAACCGAGTCGGATTGCCGCTGGAATGTGATTAGCTCCTCGGTGGACTGCCGCACAGAGGAGGAGCGCGGCCTGGCGCCGCTCAAGGAAAACAAATTTCGTATTGCCAAGTCGCGATACGATTCCATCGATTCGTATCTGTCGCCTGAGGGGGCCAAATACAACGATGTGAAGCTCACCTACGATGAGGATGTCTACAAGCGTCTCACCGAGGGCGGCATCGATCATCTGTTGGCCCAGCATGTGGCACATTTGTTCATACGGGATACCGTTTCGCTATTCAGCGAGAAGGTCCATCAGAATGATGAAGAGGATACGGATCATTTTGAGAATATCCAATCAACCAATTGGCAAACGATGCGCTTCAAGCCGCCGCCTCCGAACAGCTCCATTGGCTGGCGTGTCGAGTTTCGTCCGTGCGAGGCGCAAATCTCCGACTTTGAGAATGCGGCGATTGTCTGCTTTGTGGTGCTGTTGACCCGTGTCATCTTATCGTATCAGCTGAATTTCTTAACGCCTATCAGCAAGGTCGATGAGAACATGCAAACGGCTCAGAAGCGGGATGCCTGCCGCCGGGAGAGATTCTGGTTCCGCAAATCGTCCAAGACGACCGAACAGCGCGCCGCCTGTGTCCAAATGAACGGCACCTCGACAAGCACAAACGGCGGCAGCAATGCGGCTGATCCGATGCTCCTATTCAATGGCACTGCCAAACTGAATGGTCATGGCAATGGACTAAATGGCAATGTGAACAACAACAACAACAGCAGCAGCAACAGCAACACTAACACCAGCACCAATGGAACCCACGTTCAGGATGGCGGCACTAGCGACAGCGATCACACCGATACGGATGATGAGGACACAGAGCTGTTCCAGCTGCTCTCCATCAATGAGATCTTCAATGGCAAGGTGAGTGCCGTAGACGATCTAGCGTTAAGTCAGGTCATCTCATGTGTAATCTCACTATCAAATTACTTGCAGCCCGGCGTATTCCCTGGCCTGGTGCCGCTAATACGCAGCTATCTGCAGTCCATGGAGGTGGACACAGACACGCACTGCACAATTGAACAGTATCTGCGCTTCATACAGAAGCGCGCTGCCGGCGAGCTGATCACCACGGCTGCCTGGATACGTGAACAGGTGCTCAGCCATCCGGACTACAAGTGAGTGGAGTTTGGCTACATATAGAATCGATATATATATATCTATAATGGTTTTTTTTTGTTGTTGTTTGCTATTGGCTATTGCAGACAGGATTCGATAGTCAGCGATCGCATTAACTATGATCTGCTGAGGAGCATACAGCGCATACAGGAGGGCAAACATGTGGAGCCGGCGCTGCTTGGCCAGGGCAATCATTCCAAGACGAAAGATTTCATTCCGCCCGCACTACAGAAGCAGCTGGCCAAGACGGGCTGTTGCGAGGACAAATGATCGCGTTGATTTAACTCGCCGGACAGCACACACACATACACACACGCAAACATACACGAACACATACACACACAATACAGATACACACACACACACACACACACACACACACACACACAAAACCAACAACAACTAAAACAGCCCAAAAATGAAAGCAAAAATCAACCTACTCTACATAGACATACATATACATATATATATATATGTATATATATACATACACACACATATGCATATGCATGAATATGCACACACACACACACACACACACACACACACACACACACACACACACACACATACATACATACATACATACATACATACATACATACATATATATATATACATATAACTAGAGATGTATGTATGTATGTTGCGCGGCAAAGCGTTAGCCGAAGCGGAAGCTAGGAGCGGATCGGCTAGACCCAAGACAAAAGCCAACTGTGGACAACAGAATGCGCGACGGGGAGAGCAGGGGAGCAAGAGAGTGCCGCATGCCTCGGGCAGCGTGCCACGTGCGTCGCACTTGCGCACATTGGCCCCGCCTGCGTTGGGGGCGGGCAGCAACATTTATCAATATTAATATTTTTGTAGCAAGATTCTTAACAATTTCAAAAGACCACAAAATTCAAAGAAACAAAAAACAAGAGAGAGATAGAGAGAGAGAGAGAGAGAGAGAGAGAGAAAGAACGTCAGAGTGAGAGCTAGAGAACGATGGCTAACGGCTTATGTAGAAAATACCAACACGCTGTTCAGCAGCAGCAACAACAACAGCAACAAATAGATATTGAATAGCGTGTTTAAGAAGCTGGGCCAGTGGGTGGGCATGTCGTGCTATATATATAAATATATATAAAAATAAAATTAAAAAAAAAAGAGAAAATTATAATAATATAATATTATTTTCCTTATTATTTTTTACTTTTTGCTTATATATCTGCACATATATATACATATATATATATATATATATATGTATTTGTTTTGTATTATAATTACTACGATTGTGTTAGAAAATGCCCCAGCGGGCCCGGGCGAAATCTCAACCAAGTGCCGTTCCATATGACGCGATAAACAAACAAACAAACAAACAAAAATCAAATAAATAAATAATTATAATACACGCCTAAACGGAATAGTTCAAAGTCAACCAAGTTGTTTACTTTCATATATAATATATATATATATATATATATATATATATATATATATATATATATATATATATATATATATATATATATATATATATATATATATATATATATATATATATATATATATATATATATATATATATATATATATATGCGTTGATATATGTATATATAAATTGATATTGTTTGGTTTCCTTTTAACTGTGGCCTAATGTTATAGAACTTTTATATGTATATGATAAAAAGAAAAACAGGCAGAAAAGAGAGAGAGATAGAGAGAGAGAGAGAGAGAGGGAAACTTGTGCTATTATAATTTATTATGCGTAATTGTATCACGAACACATTATTAATATTATGTTTATTATTATTATTATTATTTTAACTATTATAAATATGAGAAATATAAAAAAACAAAAACAAATTAAAAACTATTGTTAAAACTTAATTTGTTAAAAAAAAAAAAAAAACAAAAACAAAAAAATACCAAAATAATATTAAAAAGAAAACAAAATAACAAAAGTTGTTCTTTAAACAAATCAAAAAAAAAAAAAAAAAATTACATACATAAATAGAAATTATGAAAGGAAATCAAATTTATAAACATATATTTATAACTGTTTTTGCATAACCATTTTGTACGGTGCATGGATACATATATAAAATATATATATATAGTTATATATATATATATATATATGTTCTTTTTCCATCGAACGTTATGACAAATGCCTTCTGAATGAAAAATCGATTTCATATTCACACAAACAAAAATGTACTTAGGACTTATGATTAGTTAAAAGACAGCGTTAATTAGTGGACAACATGTTGGGTTATGGTGCAACAGAGGTTAGGGAAATATTGAACTTTTATCTAGATATAGCGTTAATAGAGAATTCAAGGAGTTGGACGCTAAACACCTTACATATGCATATACATATATATACATACATATATATATATATATATATATATATATATATATATATATATATATATATATATATATATATATATATATATATATATATATATATATATATATATATATATATATATATATATATATAATAAATTGACTTGATAAACAATTCTTTAATTAATTACTTATACAAAAAAAAATATATATATATATAATATATAACTATATATATATTATGTATGTATATATATACATAATACAATACAATATTTTTAGCCAATTTAAATGAAATGTACAGCACTTGAAAATTGTCTTGCACATGGCATGGTGAGCACAGCATTTAGGTTTATATATATTTATATATATATATATAGATATGATTAAAAATGTTTTTCGATATGTATGTTGAATTTTTGTTTTCAAATTGATTGCCTACCCTGCCCATGAACGCAAACGCAGTATTTTGATAATATCAAGTGCATATTATTATCTACATATGTATACCAATCACTAAATGCAAATAAAACAAAAGAAAAATACACAAAAAAAAAAAAACATGTTTGCATCAAATTGATAGTTTGATTTATTTTTTGCTTGCGCGTCAGCGTACAGATTTCAATTTAGCTTTTAACGTAAATGTAACGCAATTTTGCGTTTACGTTGCTCCGTTTTGCGCTGTTAATGTTATGCAGCAGGGCCGCGCTAGCTTTACGTTGAGCTTGGCTACGTTGTTTTATTCGTTTTGTTTACATCCGAGCGAACCACATTAACATTCAACTCCCCATATACATATTTTATTTATTTTTGGCTGACAATGTGCGTTTAAATGTTACGTTGTATGCCCATATCTGTGTGTGTGTGTCAAAGCATTTAGCGTGTTGTCCGTGTGTTGCGTATTTTTCTTGTTTTGCATTTCCATATGGCTTAACATGCAGTTTAATCAAAATAATGAAATATGCTGGAAGCAACACATAGCGGTTTTATTGTGAGCTACGTCATTCATTTTTTTTTATCAAGAACTTAATTTAATTTGATATTGCCCTTGTGCAGAGGGTCTGATTATGTGCATGTGCGTCATTGCAGTAATGCAATTTCTTTTTGATTCACATTCCGTATTCCGAGCAAAACAAACACGAAAAAATACCGTTACATTGTAAGTCGTTGCGACAGGGTGTGTGTGTGTGCTTTTGGGTGGAGTATACGTGTATACATACACAAGCGCACATACGTGTACATGTATTGCGAAGCTCTGTTGAATTCCTTTGCACTCAGCAGCCGTTTTGACGCCTGCCACACTCATGTGCATACATACGTGTGTGTGTGTGCGGCCGCTCTTGCAAACACAGTTGGAGAGCCTCGTCAATAAGTTGAGCAGACAAGGAAATTAAAAAAAAATGCATTTGCCAATAAATTAAAATCGAGGTAACCTAACACTAAATCAGTTGAAAGTGATTGACGTGATTGACGTGATATATGGCTGCTTCAAATGGACCCGTCATCCTGCCTTTGCTTCTCTTCGATAGAATCTGACAACAACAAGTGATAAATAAACGCTGTCCAACTGGCAACTGTAAATAACATGTGTGTGAATAAGTGTACACACGCATTACGGTAAAACGGAACACGCCCAGGGCGCTAGTCATAAAGTGTTTCATACGAAAAAGACGCCTCTACGTAGGTAAAGCAACAACAACAACAACAATAGCAGCAGCAACAGAAACAGACAGTGTTGCCAAGTGTGTTGCAAAGCGTAACAATAAGTCGAATAAAAAACGTAACGTCCTTGGTAAACGGCAAACGTCAAAACTGGAACAGGCATAAAAAGAACAATAGGAAGAGGCAAAAGGACGGCAAGACGCGCACAGCGCATACAGCGTGAACAACAACAAAAAAACAAGGTGTGCTAAAAAATATGGGTAAGTGGGCTGTTTTCAACATTTGACAAATTTGCATGTGTATGTGTGTGTGTCTCCAAACTACCGCTGCCTGTGCGTGTGTATGTGTAGTGCTTGCAGGTGACAATGGTCACAGACGCAATTGACAGTTGAATGGGTTAGATACAAAATGCCGAGAGCGCTACTGAGCGAAAGAGAAAGAGAGAGCGAGCGAGCGAGCGAGTGAATACAAGAGAAAGAGCGTGTGAAAGCGCGCGCGTGAGAGCAAGCCGTTGAGAGTGCGAGAACGGAGCAGTGGTATGTCCTGTTATTTTTTTGTTTTTATTACTAACACACACAGCTAAAGCTTTTGTGTGAGTGTGTGTGTGTGTGTGAGTGTGTGTGTGTGTGAATACAATGTAAGCTAAGCAGGCTTAAAAGGACACGGCAAATGTACACACACACACACACACACACACACACACACACACACACACATACACGCATACAATATGAAAATTGCATTTTTCCTGTGCGCTTTTGTAATTTCTTTGGCTTTACGCTGTTTTGTGTCGCTTTTCTTGATGCTTGTTTCCTATTTTGCAACTGTCGCTAACTCGTTTCATGCGCTCGTGCCTTGCGCGCTGTGTGTCTGTGTGTGTGTGTGTGTGTGTGCGTGTACGTGTGTGTGTCTGTGTGTGTGTGGGCCAAGCCAAAGCAACCGTTAGCTGTTTGGGCCCTCGGCAGTGAACTTTTTAGTGCCTGGCTGGCAGGAAGGGCCGCAAGGAAAAGCAAAAGCCTCCGTAACTGCAACTCGAAATACGTTTCGCTGCCTTCTGCGGTTGGTTTGTGTTGCGTGTGTGTGTGAGAGTGAGAGTGTATGTGTGCTTGTCACGCCCCTTTGACATTTTTCTTCTTTTTTTTTTTTTTTTGAATGCACAGTTATTAAACAATAGAACACACTTTTGTCGCATGTTTTGTTGCAGCAGCAGCAGCACCAACGTCGCCCACAACAGCAGCAGCAGCAGCAGCCGCAGTAACAACAACAACAGCTGCAGCAGCGACAGCACCTGACAGCAGCAGTGGCGTCGGCGGCGGCGGCGGCGGCATCGACATTGGCAACGGCATCGAGATGCTGAAGGCTCTGTACGATTTTCAAGCGGTTTATCCGAAAACAATTAGCTTCGATGAGGGCGAATATTTTATACTCTATCAGACGTCCGCACGCCAACGGAACTGGTGGCAGGTGGTTAGCATGAAGGGCAACATTGGCTTTGTGCCATCCAATTACGTAATGAAGATTAAGGTAAAGTCGCCTGGCTTATCCAAGTGGAGTGACAACAGCTAATTAACATTTTCCTTTTTCGTTGGTTCGTTCGGCAGGTGGAACATGATTTTCTCATTAGCTTTCTCAACTCGTCGATTGAGTCGCTGGAGAAGTGCACTGAGCCAGAGATTAATGGCATCATGTCCAAGGATGAGCTGCTCGACAGACTGCGCGAGAAGAAGCACACCATGGAGCGGCTCTATGCGGTTAGCATTGAATCAATGTAGTTATATGTCTATAGCTTTAGCTATAGCTGTAGATACATTTACAGATACTTATGCAAACATAGATAATCGATAATTATTGTTGTTCTGTTTTGTTTGGCTCACCTTGCAGGAGAGCTCGGAGCGTGATGGTGACTCATCGTTGTCCTATTCGCACAGCTACAGCGACAAGCAGCAGCTGAGCGGCAGCCACAGTCATAGCCACAGCCACTCCCACCGGCACTCGCACACGCATCCGCATCAACAGAAATCGCAACAGAATAGTCCGCCTGCTGCACAACGCCTGGACATGAGCAAGAAGAGCATGTCCAGTCCGGCGGTGGGTGTTAGTGTGCAACAATCGATGCCGGAGTCGCCAAGCATGGGCAGCATGCAGCTGCAGAGCAGCAGCTGCACCATACAGACGCCACAGCAGCAGCAGCAGCCACTGCCAGCGCCTCCACTGGTGGCCAGCACATCTGCAGCAGCAGCGGCAGCTGCAGCAGTAGCAGCAGCAGCAGCGGCAGCCGCTACACAAGCACAAAAGGTCTGTAGCTCCGTTTCGGATGTGACGCAGGACAATAGCATCACCTCAGAGCCGTCGGAGACGACAACAACAACCACGACCACCAGCGAGGATGTGGTGACCACGTACAAGGAGACCAGCCAGCTGAGCACCAGCAACGGTGCCACGTCAGCGACAGCTGCAGCCAATGCCGCCGCCAATGCCGCCACAGCCACTGGAGCAGCAACAACAGAAGCAACAGCTGCAGCTGCAGCAGCAGCAGCATCAGCATCTGGTGAAGAGTTAGGAGCAAGTGCCAAGCACAAGCCACACAATGGTAACAGCTCCATGGCTATGCACGACGAGCAGCTCAGCCTGAGCCTCAGCCAGGGCGCAGACAGTGCGCCCGACAAGTCGGAGGCGAGCGACGATGGCTGCAATGGCTGTGGCGACAATAGCCAAGCGCTGGATAGCATTGACAGCCCGTCGCTCTCGCATCGTTTGGGTGGCAGTCTGACGGGCGGCGCCAATGGCACGCTGGACAATGGGCGCGGCCAGCTGAAAGTTGAGTCATCCGATGTGTATCAGATTGTGGATGCATTGCGTCGCAATACAAATCTCAGCTTTGATTTGTCCTGCGAGGCATTGCGCGTGGTGTTAACTAGCTTGGAGCAGCTGTACAATGGCGCCATCAATCCGTATCTGGAGGCCGTTGCTGTGCACGTCACCGGCAAGGTGGCCACGCCCAAAGAGCTGCTGGGCATCACACACGACTCCAAGCGGCTACAATATCTGTTCGCCCAGTTGGCCGACTGCAAGAACGATACGGAGCAACGCACTTGGATGCTCTACGAGGACGAGGAGGATATTATACAGTTTCTCGAGGAGCTCGTTGAGATATTGGTAATGCCAACGGGACGGGAAATTGATTGATTCCTATACGGATATAAGACTGGAAATGCTTAAGTACTTCCGATTTCGAGAACTTGAAGTTTAACGTCCAATCTCTGCTTCTCTCTTCACATTCTTTAAAGTATTCAAAGTATTACTGCTGACTAAACCATATCGCTCTGTGTAATTATTGATTTGTGAATCTAGAGCTAAACAGAGCAACGCCTTGTAATGTTGTTTCGCGGATTTGAATAGATAATGAAGTTTATGTAGTGTACGTGAAAGCGTTATGAATCGATTGACATCGATCTGTTTGTTTAGCTAAAATTGATAAATATCGATTTTGAGTGTCAAGTGCAAGTAAAAGAAATAGAGACACAGAAGTCGTGCTTCAAGTGTCAGTACATGAATTAGTTAAAGTAGTTGTACCTCTTTAGAAACCCAAATCGAATACTGGGTATACCCTGTCCCATTGATACACAGCATACATATTTGTACTGACTCTCTTGTATCTTTGCAGAATAACGCTGATGAGAACATCAGCTGTTATGAGATGTCGTGTGATCAATATCAGATGTTCATCAATCTGGTACAATACTATCAGATGGAGACGCGTTGGTCCATCAAAAAACTGTTGCTTAAGACTTTCACTGCTGCCTGTCACTTGGATCACATCATTGTCGATATACTGCTAACCTCAGTGCTGCCCCTGGAGATTGTAAGTGACTGTGATTGAGATAACTTTGAGTTAATTATTAATGTTGCGTCTTGCAATCAGGTGGAGGATATGAAGACGCATTTTTCCAATTTGGATCGCTTTAAACAGCTGGTCAAAATGTTAACCATTATCTTCTCACTGGGCCAGCCCATGCCCGTCAATCATCAGGGTGAGCTACAACAATTGGACTTAGAAATATTTCCATTACTAACAACTATTTGCAATTGGCAATTTACTTTTAGATTATTTGGGCGTGCACTTTGCCAGCTTTCTGCTGGAAATTGTGGAAGGCAACAATCCGGAATTGCTCGTGGATATGGTGATTGCACTGATATTGGCCTTCAATCAACAGTTTGGCGAGCATACGGTGAATGTGATCATTGAGGCCATGCAGAATCTTCCCACAGCCAAAGTGTTCACCGAGAAGCTATTGCTGCTGCTAAATCGCGAGGGTAAGAGGCAAAGCGAACTAGTGCTTACTTTATATAGATACACCACATATGTATGTATAATCGAATACTTTAAATAGACGATCCGACGCGCCTGCTGAAGCATCACAATGAGCATATGAATACGGTGCTGCGCATGTTCATTGACATATTCAGCCATACGGATACGGCCGGCATGTTCTATACGAACGACATTAAGGTGCTAATCGATATTGTGGTGCGTCAGCTATCCGATTTGGATGCGGGCAGTGCGGTAAGTATATGCACATACAAACATGCATATGTATGCGTGGAATTGAGGAGAAAAGTATATGAATCATATATCTGTTTGTATTTGATTTAGACACGCCCATGCTATTTGGAGCTGTGCCGTCGCATCTTGCGCAACACAAACTATCAGGACCATCAGCATCGCAAGCATGATCTAATGAAGATCTTTACGCGCATCTTTTGCGAGGAGACCGAATGCAGCGCATCCGATCAGCAGCTGGTGCGCGAGATAGCCAACGAATTTCCCCAATTATTTAAGGCATAAATTCAAAGAAATGAAACAATGAAACCAAAAAAAAAAAAAAAACAAAACAAAATCGAAAGAAAAAACAAAAGAGAACACACTCCTATTAAAACAAAATTAAATTATTATGTAAAGCGTTGCTAGTGAGGCTACTAAAGAGGCCAACAACATTTTAAATATTAAATTGTATAGTTTAGAAAACTGATCAAGCGGTTTAGCATTCGAAAATTTTAGCAACTGAAACAAAATTATTTAAAATATCAATTATATCAAATTCGTTTTATAAGCTAAGTTTCGGTCTGAAGGCATTTTGTAGTTCATCCTAAGAGAGCATTTAAATACGAATATGTTGTGCTTCTGTATGCAACCATTATAGAGTTATAGATGCTCTAGTATATCACGATTCTGATTATGATTATGATTATGATTCTGATTGTCATATATATATATATATACATATATTTGTTTGGATACATTGGAATGTACATTTAAGTAAAATGAAGCCAACGCTAACACATTACCATAATGCTGTTCGAATGATAGTTATATAATCCATTTCGAGTACGATTCTGACTATGAAATGCTAACGTTTGTTCAGTTTATCCCAAATACCTATACACATATATACACGCATACATATACATATATACTATGTATTTTTTAGAGAATAACAACCAAATTTATAGAACGAAAAAGACAAATTTTACATCAAAATTTATAGTTAAATATAAACCAGGGGCATAGATAAAATTGATAAATGACAATTGATTTGGTTAGCAACAAAATTATACATATATGAGAACTAAAACGAAAAACTTAATAAGCAAAAAGATTATAAACTCACTACGAAAATGATATTTAAACAAAGGAAAAACAAAAAAGAAATGTTAATTGCAATTTATAAATAATAATATGGTCAATGATATTTAATCGAATCGAATCGAATTAAATCGGAGTGCGAAACCCAATGTTAAATTTGTTTATATAATCTATGAGAAACAGAACCCAATATGCAAAATCGACGACTGTTTGTTAAAGCTCAGCCGCTAAATGGCCTAAAAAAAAACTAAAAAAGAAAAAAAAACAGTAAATGGAGAACATAAGAAAATTTATAACTAATGATACTATATAGAAAAATTATACAAATTTGTTGAGAAATAATGAAACAAACACACACTCGCACACATACACTAAGACTTACTCGCTATACCCCTCTCTGTCTCTCTCTGTCTATCTCTCTCTCTCTCTATCTCACCTCATCTCTTCTATTCTATGTATCACACTGTCTCTCTATCTCTCTCTCTTTCTCGAATTGAAACGCACTTTGTACAAGCGAAATTTTAAATAAGTTTTTAAAAAACAAAATTAACGATATGTGTTTATTGGTAACAAGGTTAATAAAAAAATAACAAATCTATTAAGTTTATTGTTAAACAAAAACGAGAAAAAAATATTGTTGAATTGAATTAAGTAACAGAAATGTACAAAATGCAAAACAATTATAAAGCAAGCGATAAACAGAGCAAACAGAAACTAACTAAATGCAATTAATAAGCCGCACGTTTCAATCAAATCTATAACAGCAAACAAACAAAAAAAAAAAAAACATTTAAAAGGGATAACAAATTTGAATTGTGCAACATTTTTAACTATTTCGATTTGAATAACAATCCACAGCAAGAACATGAACAGCAACAACAACAACAGCAACAACAGCAACAGCAACAGCAGCAATATTTGAAATGAACATTTAACTATTTATATATGAAAATAAAATTAAATTAAATTAGCAAACATTTTGCAACTTTGTTAATTTGCTCATTTTTAACCAAAGAGAAGAAACGAATATGAAATATGAAATATGAAATATTTAAATCAAGTCACAGCAAATGGCTAATTGAAAGACAATTCAAAGGCAACGCAGCAACAGGCATTGAAAGTGTAACAAACAATGAAATTGCAATAATTGTAAAGAGTAACAAAATATAATATTTAAAATTATAAATTATAAACGATTTCGGAATTTTTCTCATTTAACAATTGATTTTAAATTTAGTCGAATTTGGATTGATTAATGCTCAGCGCGCAGATGAATGGATTGAGTTGGAAGCTCCATGATATATGCATTTGTTCAGCTTTGATCTCTTATGATTTATTATATGCATGTACTATCTACCTATGCCAAGTCTTGCGCTGTCTCAGAGATAACTGTAGGGTTATTATAGATGTATTCCTATTTTTATTTCTACGTCTTGCTCTGTGAGACACTTCTTGAATCAGTCTTTGAAATCTCCTCCAGTTTATCATGGACTTGCTATATTTTACTGTAACAATTCAAATTATAATTTATATTTCAGTTTTGTTCTACAGTAAAAGAAGTCCCTGAGAGTGCTCTTGTCGGCAGTGCCCGACTAGCAGATACCTGAACCCTCCACACAGCTGACAATTTCAATCATTCTGCGCTTCCTTTAGGCATAATATGTACGCAGCGTCTGCAGTTAAGCTTTACTATGGTAACTTTGTCATTGAATAACTTATGTTCTAGATGGAATATTTATTATTATATTTGCAAAACATAATAAGGATATACACGCGTAGGCATTTGTGTGCTGGCATAGAGTAATATCAACTCTTTCTCAGCATAGAGAAAGAATCAACTTAGTTCGTCGCCCTGAACCAGAATATATAATCTTAATACAGTCAGTCACGCCTCCTCCCGCCTCCTTCTGCCTGTTACCTGCCTTTTTTATAAATCATTATGCCCAGGGCTGCCATTTCCAATGGGTGCTGCGTACGAGTATAAGACACATTTCGGAAATAAAATATTTCCTTGCCTTGAAAATCCCAATACTTAAGTTTGAATTGAAATGAAATTGAATGGCTTTCGCTTGCTCAACACATGGGTTAATAAATTTTATTTTGCAATTTACGAGTATAGGCTTTATATATTGATAGGGTATTAGATATGTGTGCCTAACATGGACACGTTTATAATATGTCAGTATGTTATCATATGTGCTTCTTGTATGTTGTCTTTATAGGCATGGCATACGTATTTATAACGATTGGTAAATAGTTGGTTAAGTATATATATATATATATATATATATATATATATATATATATATGTATATAGATGTTTGTATTTATATATGTATATGTATATACATATATATTATAGATTGCGAGTAATATAAAATGCTAATCGATTTTGACAAGAGGACATTCTCGTGACAATACGATCCCAAACAACAGCAACATTTAACATCGGTATAAGACCATTAGGTTATATGTATATATGTAGTATTGAAACATATGTATATATATTATGCGATTATTAGTTAACGTACATCCAATTTGGGCCACCTAACAAATGGTTACAACTGTAGTTCTGAGTTCGTTTGCTTCCTTCATTTTGCAAAATGAGCAAAGCTTTCGTCCTGTCTTCCGTCCCATTTTTCCGTAACGTAGATTCACATTTTTCTTGCTAGTAGGGTAGTCCTAGGTAGATAAGGATATATTAACTGTTGCTTTCAAGGTGTGGCCAAGTATTACGTTTTTCTTCACTCTTGTTATGCCTTCCTCCTGACGGCGCCACTTCTGCTGCGGTAATAGGGTATGTCGGGTGGACGTACCGGCCGGTACGACCGACGTGCCATCGACTACGGCTGAGAGGCAACTGCCGAGCGTGTGGACTACAAACATTTGCTTTTATAGGAACATCTCGACCGAGCGGTCCCAGTTGCTTTGGCTTAAACGCAATTTTACGCCCAGATGCGCATCTAACCTAATTCATTTATTTAGCACTTGTCCGACGAGTGAGCCAACATATTGTTCATTGCACTTTAATTCGATTTTGATTGGAAACGCTCTTATCGCATTTGTGCAGACGGCCTAAGCACTGTGTCTGTCTTAGTTCATAGTACATAAAGCCTTGACGTCACACTCGAGAAGTTTATTCCGTTTCAATGGTTAGTAAATAGCCATGTACTACATGTACCTAGATGTATATATTCATACAAAGATATATATAAATATGTATATATATATATATATATTTATGTGTGATTCATGAATGCTTCAACAGAGTAGAGTGAATAGCTGAGTGTGTTCAATTAGAACTGGGGGCTTTGAGTAGCGAAATTATTGATTTTTATAGACTTATGTCTAAATATACAGCCATGAAGATGTATACACCATAGAAGTATAGAAGAACTTGAGGTTAAATGAGCATTTGCCTACGTAGTTCCGCTTTTAATTATCTAATATCACTATTGCTGGAACTTCTGAAGTATATGCATGATATTTGACATGACGTTATATTATTCCATAACACTCAGTGCTCTAATAATCTTGGGATTCAAAAGTCTCCCCAATTGCTTATACACAGAAATAACGCCTAGTTTTCTTCCTCTTGCATTTATTTTTGGAAATCAATGGACCGTAGCGTACCATAATATTTTCTCTTCTATGACGTCACACATTACAGCTGCCCTAGTTGAAATTCATTCATAAAATGCTTCAATTGCAAAAAAAAAGGAAAGAAGAACAATCTTTACGCATTAGAGCCAGTTGAGCGAAGCTTTTTTCGCCTGGGCGAAAGCGCATTGGTGCACATGTGCGATAAGCGAAATTGAATCAATCAATGGGAAATTGAGATTCATTGAGAATACTGCGTTTGAGAACGCTGCGTGGGCGTTGCATATAAGCACTTAGTACGTTCCTAATACAAATCTGGTATAAAAGGCCAGCCAGGCAGGCGGGTTAGTCATTCAAGTTGCGAGCCTTGCTCAAGTAACGTCTGCCACACAGATATCAGATCCAATTCCCAGCATAGCGGAACTAACAACTGCAGCACCTAAACGGAGTACCTACAAAGCCAAAGAATGGCCGCGAATCCTCAATGGCTAAGGCTTAACATTCTTGTTCTGCTACTCCAGCTGGGTGGATTGAATCTTATCCATGCCAATATCGAGACGTGCAGCAACCGTCAGCAGCAGTGCACATTGCAGCCGCTGCATGGTTCAATGAAAGATCACCGAAGCGAACTAGAGGAATACGACGAGCATCTCATATATAGACAACTCAACGGGCGAAATGACAAACAATTTCATCGCGAAGACAGTCGGCGGGCTGATTGGTCACAACGACTAGACCAAGAGGATCGCGTGCAGTTGCATGCTCGTGATGACAGGCGGGATACGCGCACGGATATGCGACGAAATGATGGTGCTCGCCGCGAGGAACGAGATGTTAGTCGACGGGAGGAACGTTTTGAAGAGCGTGGAGAGCGCCAAAAGGCAGAACGTGCAGATATCCGTAAGGTGGAACGTGATGATATTCGACGAGAAGAACGTTCTGATCTCCGAAGGGAAGAATGCCACAATATTCGGCGAGAGGAACGCTCTGAGCTCCGAAGGGAAGGAAGCTCTGATCTCCGAAGGGAGGAACGTGATAATATTTACCGAGAGGAACGTGACGATATCAATAGGGAACAACGCTCTGATCTCCGTGAGTCGGAACGTGATGATAATCGCAGGGAAGAACGCAACGATCTTCGAAGGGAGGAACGTGATGATATTCGCCGAGAGGGACGCTCTGATCTCCGAAGGGAGGAACGAGATGATAATCGCCGTGAAGAACGCTCTGATCTCCGAAGGGAGAAACGAGATGATATTCGCATGGAAAGCCGTGACGACTTCCGAAGGGAAGAACGTGATGATATTCGCCGTGAAGAACGCTCTGATCTCCGAAAGGAAGAACGAGATGATCTTCGAATGGTGGAACGTGATGATATTCGTCGAGAGGAACGCTCTGATCTTCGAAGGGAGGACCGCTCTGATCGCCAAAGGGAAGAACGAGACGATCTTCGAAGGGTGGAACGTGATGAAGAACTACGAAGAGAAGAACGCGACAATCTCCGAAGGGAGCAACATAATGATATTCGACGCGAGGAACGAGAAAATGAACGCCGACAGAAACACGATGATCTACGAACTGAAGAACGTGATGATTTTCGAGAAAAGCAAAGAATCGGTATGCGTGATGTATACCGAAGACATGAGCCTGAAATCGCAAATGCCAACCGACAAGACATTCAGCAACGTGGCAAAAACGAGGAACATGATAATCGTCGCCGTGAGGAAAGGCTGGAACGTGGAGAAGCAGAGCGCGGTGAGAGGCGAGTGAATCGGGAGAATATGCGACGAGTCGAAATTGACATTACACAAAGACGTGAGCGGGAAGTTCGAGACTCCGAAAATCGTCGTGAAAACCGACGTGATGAGCGCCGACAAGCGAGATCTGATGATTTCCATAGAGATCAAGAGGTGGAACGTGTTGAGATTGAAGGAAGGCGAGTAAATCGAAAGGATATGCGAAGGGTCGATAGGGTCGTATCTCGCAGAGAGGACCGTGATAATCGTGAGCGTAATGATAACGACGTTCGCGAAAGGCGCGAGAAAGAAGTCGATTTTCGACGAGAGGAGCGAAGTGTCCTCCGACGCGAGCAAGACGACTCTTTGCGTGCGGAACGCGAGCGGGTCGACAATGAATCAATGGATAGTCGAATTAACCGAGAACACAGAGTTGACCTTAAGCAAATCGAACGTAATAGTCGTCGTGGAGAGGAACGCACTGCACATCGACGTGAAGTACGAGATATATCTCGCAGACAGGAACGTGAAGCTCGTCACAGTGTGGAGGCGGATCAAATGGAGAGCCGAGTAAGTCGCGAGAACCTGATACGCACGGAAAACGAAGATGCTCGGCGACAGACCGAACGAGTTGATCTGAGGGACGCGGATCGAAGACAGGAGCGTGAAACCCGTTGCCGTGTGGATGTGAGCCGGGATGAGACGAATCAAATGAATCAAGAGAGGAGACAGGAACGTGAGGAACTTAAGCGTTCTAGTGATCGATCTGTCATCCGACAACGCGTGATCTCCCGACGTGAAGAGCGGGATGATTACAGACAATCGGAAAGAAACGATCTCCGTCTCGTAAAACGTGAGGCACGGAGACAGAAACAGGAAGATCGTGACCTTAATAGGGATAGCTCTCGACGTGAGAAACGTCAAGAGGATCAACGTGAGAATCGACGAGACGAACGTATCAATGTCCAACGAGAGGAACGCATGGAAAGGCGAGTAGATCAAGAGGTCAGCCGACGTGAAGAGCGGGACTTGACACGCAGCCAAGATCTACATTTCCGTAAGCAACGAGATGTATCTCGCAGAGAAGAGCGTGATGCCGATATCTCTAGACGTGGAGATCGTGGTAATATGCGAGAGGACAATCGACAAGAGATCGAAAATCCTCGCGGCATGGAACGCAGTGAACGTGAGGCTACAGCCGATAGAAGGTCAATGGAGAATGAGAGGCGTGAAAGTCGAGAGGCTGGCAGGCTGAGTGCCCATGACATATCGCCGCTGTATAGGAGTAATAGTCTTGAAAACCAAAGGCTGTTTGCACAGGAAAAGTCTCTGGCCTGGTTAAGCAACGGCTACAGCAAACAGATGCTTTTGATTACTGGTCAAGCGCTGATTTTGCTGGGAGTCTACTCAAAGTTGAACAGCCGTAAAGGACATAATCTTGGGTAAGTACATGATTTGTCATGAATCTACACACTATAGTTAATATATGTAAATGTAATGATTGCTCTTTAGACATCGACTGGGTGATCATATCCAGGGCTTTCTTCATCCGGCCGACTGTTAAGGCAAAAGGCAAACACGACAAACACGGCTTTACGAGAAACCCGATAACCTGAAACGCTAAAGTACCTAAGCAAATATATATACGGAAACGCTATTTAACGAAACCCTACGTCCTCCCATACCGTGCAACATAATGAACATAATGAGCTGAATGCCGAGAGTGGATCTGAGAGATGTGTTTGCAAATGTATTCTACAATTTATTCTAACTGTTACTGTAAACTGTAAACTACACTGAACTACAAGCAAAAATATATAAGTTATACATAGTTGAGCATATGCAAAGCGACAAATCTGTTTCAATTTGGTTTTTTCAGATTTCGCCGCCTGTCGTCCCATCGCCCACAGGCGCCTCAAAAATCTCATATAATCCCCGATGTCCGGGCTGGCACAAGGCGCTGCTGCAATTGTCCACATCGTATAGTTAGTCACATGGCTGCTGACCACCAAGCCATGCATACAGTATGCTCTTACGACTATGGGTATTACCCACTTAAGAGTTACAGCACAACCACACACACAAACACATACACAGACGCACGCACACATAAGGATACGGGAGGCTGAACTGGAAAATTATTATTGCGATTTTCCATGTCGGTTGCCTTCATCCTTGTGCGCCTTTTGTATGGCAGACAGTATCGTTGTTGATAAATTTCGCACATATTAGATGCCGGACTGCTGGTCCATACATCTTTTGGTTTTCAAAGGATTTCCCCAAAGGGTGCCGGGACTAACTGCCCGACAGCCCAACTGCCGGACTGCCGGACTGCTGGACTGTCCGACCAGCCAAGCAGTAAGCCATTCTTAATCAGTGCAACCAGCACAAATTTTACACAATTTTCTCCTATTGGGGATTATAGCGCATGGTAAATGTATATACAGTCAACTTATGACTAAGCAGAGAGTAGAGAGACGGACCGACAGACCGACAGACCGACTGACAGTCTCACAGAGGAGGCTTCGTTTGTTTGTTTGTTTGTTATTTATTTATTTTTTTTTATGTGCTGAAGTGAAACATAAGCAGAAGATCCGCTTGTTATACCCCATACAGATTTCACTGAAACTGAAAACAGTTTCAAGTTAATAAAAAAAAGAAGCTTTTAATTAATTGTTGGGCGATTGCTCAGCAACGACTGCTTAATGTTTGCCTTAAGCCTGGCTTAGTTCAAGCTATTTTGAAGCCAACTTTGTTAATATTCTTCGCCCTTATCGAGGGCAATAAAATTGAAATTTATTTTCGATTTGTGCCATTTATTATGTGCGCTTCATTCCTTTGCATAATTAGCTCCGCATTTCGGTTATTTGTAGCCCGAAAAAGTCTATAAAAAAGATATGCGTGTGTTTGTGTTTGTGTGTATCTTAACTATTATATGGGTAAGCAGCAAATGTTGTGCTTTACGGCTGTCTATCCAAACAAACTCTCACTCTATAGAGCATGGTAAACACACACACACACACACACACACACACACACACACACGCACGCAGAGAGTGGGCACACAGAGGACATTCGCCAGGGAGAGTTATTCGATATTAAAATGCCACAAAAGCGCAATAAGCCAACAAGAAAACATCATAAAAAATTGAGTTTTCAATATTTATTCGAATTAAATAATTCACGCGCGTTGGTCTGTGCGCCATAGCTGGGCAAATGAAAACCGCACAGCCACGCAGTGATGCTACACACCCACACACACACCTACACACACACACACACAAAGAGAGAGAGAGAGAGAGAGAGACACACATAGTGGGTGGATTGGAGTGGGCAGCGCGTGTGTTCGTGTGGCTAGACTACCGGAAGGGCTCAAGAAGTGTTACTGAAAAAAGCGAGAAGACGAAGCTCGGGCATCGAGGGGACCGAATTCTGGTGTGTGGAGGTGGAGCGTGTACGTACGCCATTTTACGAGCATTTGAGGTTTATTTTATGCTTTTAAGCAAACACATGCCCGCTCCCTAAAACACACACACACACACACGCACTTACACACAAAATGCAAAACAACATAAATTTGGAGTCAGAAATCATAAATTTCAATAAAAACAAGAAAGTACGTCTGTTGTTTGTAAGTTGACCAAACTTTGAATGCCCTTGAACGCAGCTCAGCACAAATAAATAATTCACTGACGGATTGATTGACTGATTGAACGATCAACGCACTGCTGTAGCCTTTAGAGCAGAGCAGAGCAGTTTCAATTTATGGTTTAGCTCTCGATTAATATGAAATTGAATGACTAAATGATTGACTGATTGATCTAGGTACAGCTGTAGTCTGGGGAGCTCAGCAGGTCTAAAGCACTTAAAGTTATGAAAGACGACGGCAAGTCATATGCTTCATGTACTTATAATTGAATAACCAATTGATTGATTGAATGACTGATTGATGCATTATTAGCGGATGTACAGCTGTAGTCTAGGGAGCTGAACAGCTCAGAAGGTCTTCAGGTGATGAAAGAGGACGACAAGACATATGTTCCATGTACTTATAATTGAATAACCAATTGATTGAGTGATTGATCGGCTGATTGATGCATGATTAGAGGACTTACAGCTGTAGTCTAAAGAGCTAAACAGGTCGATAGGTCTTAAGGTGATGAAGGAGCATGGCAAGACAGCCCCAATGGCCTAACTGTTTTATTAATAGACTGATTGATTGATGATCAACGTACAGCAGTAGACTTCAGAGTGAATTAGCTTTAAGTAAGATCAACTGTTTGGTTGATGATCTATGAAGAGCTGATGTCTTAAGAGCCAAGTCGCAGACTAGATTAAATATTAGCTGATTAGTCAGTCAGTATTCCATATATACATACATATATTCATCATAACTTGTATAGCCTAGTCAGCATGGCCAGTTGCTGTAGTGTATGATAAAAGGAGCACAGCAGCAAATAAATACACAAACTGAAAAACAGGCTGCTCCATAGCACGAACGGCGAGAGGGCGCTGCATCAATATAGAGTGCAGGGTAGACAGTAGAGAGTGCAGAAAAAGTGTTGGAAAGGACGTTTACATATGGCAGTGCTTACACAGTTAAGTAAATGCATCAGCCAGTTGTGTTAGATAGTTGCCAATGCTTGAGCTCTGCGCTCTGCGCTCTGATTGAAAGAGCAGCTGTTTGAGTTGTGTTGCAGAGAGCAGGCTTTAAAAAGCTTTAAGCTAAAGCGAATTCACAACATTTAGACGGAATTCAGGCAAAAACATTTCTATCTGTAGATATATAATATGTGGTATACATATATACATATATTTTAAAGACGGTCTATATGTCTGATTGTCTATCCTTATATATTCTCCTATGTCTGACAGAATCTCTGAGCTGCTTGAGTGGGAAGCGGCCCAGCGTAGAACAGACTTTAAAAGGCAGATAAGACAACTTCACGTCATTTGGACAGAGCTCTGTTTGCATATATCTGACCTCCTTAGACTCATGCCATTGTAAAGTTTAGTTCGAAATCGATACAAAAAACCCGAACGTCAAAGCAACTAACGCCATCAATATATTGAGTGGGAATATTTTCTATTATTATTATTATTATTATTTTTTTTTTGCATAGCTCATTTAATGCTGAAATATTAGTTACTAATGAACCTGTTGATATCATATTACAATAAGCTCTAAAGTCCTAATAGGGAACTACAAAATTTGCACAGAATCTCAACTCGAAATTGGAAACTTCAATGCGATGCTGATTGGGAAACGCAACGAGAATCTCGATGTTGGCCACATTGCGTGGGAGTCGCAGATAGTTATGGGGCAGGATTGGGAGTAGGGGTGGGGAGTAGGGGTGGAAATGCGCGTGGGAGTGGGGGCCCGGCGACATTTGCTCTGATATTTGCTAGCAATTTTCTAAATTATCAATTTCAACGGCAACTGAGCAGCTAGCGAATAAATAAATACATAAATAAAAAGGAAAAAAAAGGAAGGAAAATACGTGGAAAATGGAAATCGAAATGGGCAAAAGGAAAATACGGCGAGAAAAACGAAACCGTGGCGCAACTGCCAACTGGTAAAATTCGTGAAAATTCGTGAAAATTCGTGAAAATTCATGAAAATTCGTTTGGCAGCAAACCGCAGCAATTCGAGCAGCGACAGCAAAAATTCAGCACAACTTTGCCATTAAACGTCAATAGAGTTGAATGCGAAATAGGGCTCAGAAAATTGGGCGGAATGGGGTGGGGGATGAGCGCGGAAGGTTGGGTGGTAGTTTGGGGGTTGACTGATTGGAGGGCGGCTGTGGAGGCTGCGATGCTCTAAGCGAAATGTGCAGTTAAATAAAAATCAAAGCGGTTTACGTTATCAGCGACGATTCGCAAAAAGGGGGCGTGCCTGGGCGTTTGGGCGGCTGGATGGCAGTTGGGGCCTGCAGTTGATTTGGGGACTTTGCGTTCAATCGCACTGCCAAATGCGTACAACTTGCGTTGACAGCGGCAAAACGTTTGCATAATCCACCGCCCACCCAACCAAATCCAGTTGGCAGCACAAGACTAGACAACGTCCTCACCTCCTCACCTCCTGCCGTCCTCCACTTCTTCACTGCTCCACTTCTTCACTGCTCCACTCCTTCATGGACCACTCAGATGCATTTCGTGCAAGGCAAATGCGAAATTGGTTTATGCAACAGACTTTTATGGCGCACGTCAGGCCGGCGCCGAGGCAAACTTTGACAGCGCCAACGCAGTCGCTGGCAAATTTTTAAATAGAGGCGAGGCGGGGTAGGTTTATAAGAGGGGGAAATGGCTGACGGGTGGCGGAGGAGGGGGTGTGTGTGGTGGTTGGTTGGTGGGGTTAGCTTTGGGGTTTGTTCTGTGAGCTGCAAACCTGGCGCACAGCATCCATTGCATTCGTGCAAATAAATTTGCTGTGCACGTACATGAAAGCCGTTTGCACAAGCATGCAATCATCCACAAATATTGTCTAAACACACACACGCACACAGTCACACACACACACACACACACACACACACACACACACACACACACACACAAATGTGTTGGATATTCAGGTTCAATTTGTTGAATAAGTTCAATTGGTCATTTGAAAGTCGTGAACTAGAAGCGATAAAAAAACTATAAATATTTGAATAGAAGTATAAAAAAATACAAAACTTAATACAAATAAACAAATAAAAAAAAATGGTGAAAAGTAAAACAAATAAAATATGAAAATATTAAAATTAACATAAATAAAAATAAACAAAAATAAAAAAAATAAAAAAAATAATAATAAAAAAATTATTAAGAAATAGTAAATAGTAAATAAAAAGCAATCAAATGGGCATCATCGATAAATATCGATTTGTAGTTATCGCCTGCTAATGACAAAGCTGGCAATATACATATAACTATGTATATAATTCCCAACACAGCTGGTAATTCTAGTTGAATTTGTTGAACAACTCAATAGTGAACTAGTTCGTTCAAATGATTCTTCGGTTCAGTTTGTACAGCCGCTCATAAGCGTTAAATACCCTGAATAAGGATCATTTGTGAGCTGCCAAATGCTAGGGTTCCATTAAGGGAACTTATCATTGGTGAACTGCTAACTAACTCAACAGAACACATCAATAATGAACATTTAGATAGTTTAACAGACTCATGAGCTCATCATGAACCAACAACCTGCTCATCAATCACTAATACGAACTAGTTCGGTGCGCTACTGGGCAACTCTAGCTGCTGCGTAGCTTTGATAATCCACGGCTCGTTGTTGAATTGATCAATTGGAAAGCAACCGCAACAGCAATTGCAACCGCATGTCAATTGATAGGCGCAAGGAATGGCAGTAGAAAAGGTCCTGCAAGGATGGCTGTCAGTAGAGCTACCAGCATACCGAGACCCCCTCCACATAGTTATAGCCCGGAATGATGACATTTACTGGTCCGTTGCAGCAGTAGCAGCCGTAGAAGGAGCCATCAGCCAGCTGGCAGGTGCCACCTGCCACCTGCCACCTGCAAGCTGCCAGCTGCCATCTGCCATCTGCCACATGCCACGTCCTTGAGTTTTATGGGATTTTTAGATATTTATAGATTGCGCTCTTACAATCGCCTTGGCTGAGCAGCAAAAGTTGTGTGTGCTTTGCTTTTGCTAACAAATGCCCAAACCAAGTGCCTCGACCTGTGTGTGTGTGTGTGTGTGTGTGTGTGTGTGTGTGGAAGCTGTTGCGCAACGTAGCATAAAAAATGGCTGCATTCAGCCTGCATGCGGTAGGCGGGACAGAGCGGGGCAGGGCATGGCAAATCAAAGTCAATTTGGCAAAGCGAAGAAAAAGGTTCTGGACGAGGCGCCCTCGAGTGCCATGTCCTTGCCGTCGACCACAAGCCCTGGCGCACATTCAGCCAAATTGCAGCCTCAAGCGCTCTATAGGCGTGGCCTGGGCAAAGGCAAAGGCAAAAGCAAAGGCAAAAGCAAACGCAGAGGCAGAGGCAGAGGCGGCAGACTGGTTGGTTGGTTGGTTGGTTGGGCGATTGGGTGTTGCAGCAGCAGCAAGAGCGTAACAAGTGTTGCAAATTGAAAAGGACTAGGGGCAGCTCGGCGTAGAGTGGTTCGGCATGCGGTTGGGTTGGGGTGGTTGGTGCGGCCAGTGCTTGGCACAGCTTGCACGTTGGTCAACAGAAGCTTTGAGCATATTGTACAGCTTTGCAATTTTCTCAGGTAGCATTACCAACATACTTAAACATGAGTAATACTCCTCCATCGATAAGCAAGCCAGAAGACGCCGAACTGCAAATGCCCTTGTCCCGAGAGACTTTTATATGATATTAAATAATATTTCTATATTCTTTTTAAGTAAATAAAACTCATTCTAAAAGTGATTCTTTGTATAAAGTCTAAGAGCAATACAAGTTGCTAGCATGTTATATTACTGATAGCCCAGTTAGAGATTCGATTCGAACTATTCCGGGAGATACAAATATATTATTAATGTTTCCATATTTCATATATATATATAACCATATATTATAATACTGTCAGCTCTTAAATTCTCACAATAGAGTTGCCTAATCAGAAAAACATATATGTCTGCATACGATCTAAATTGTTGATATATTCCTCATATCGGATGATCGGAGGGTGATTACCTATACATATATATATATATATATATATATATACTTATATATAACTTCATGGCAATGCAGAGGCGTCGCCTAAATTGTCAGTAAATCGTAGTACCCTCGAGCGAGAGCATAACAACTCGCTGCACGAGCATTCAATAATGATGTTAGGCAGCTGGAACGTAAAGAGCTTATAACATAAATAGTTTGTTTGTCATTTCCACTCGTTTCTCACTTCACTTTCGCTTACAGCTCCAACTTGACATTAGCGAGCCTCCATTAGGATTTCAAACAATCCGTCTACTATCTAACATTCATAGGAACTCGTACCTTATGACATTTATATGACATTGTAACTTGATAAAGGAAAGGAACAAGGGGATACTTTTCAGTTGGAGTGCGGGCTGGTTTTATGGCTGGGCACATAATTGATTTTTCGCGCAGTGTAATAAAAACAAGATGGTTGTCGTTAGAGTTTACCGTTATGCCATTATTGCTGCCCCAGTTGCACTTGTCGCGACTTTTTGTGCCAAATGTTGTCAGCCTTGACTTGCACTTAAAACGAACAGATGGGCCAAGCAGAGAGTGGGCACCACGACGAGAGCATGCACCACAACTGGGGGACTGGGGCGTGCAACCGCTGGCGAGTTAAAAAATTCAATTAGAAATTTACATAGTTGCAGCACTTCAAGGCAGAGTTGCCGTACACTTCGCCGGCCCCGGCTCCGGCCCCGGCCCCGGCCCCTGCCCCTTCTCATGGGCTAAAGGTCCAATTGGAGAGCGCGTACTGCGTACTGCCCCCTGGCATTGGCAACTGTATTGACAGCCAGACTCGCATTTCCAGTTGCAGTTGCACTGGCACTGGCACTGGCACTGGCACTGGCAGTGAGTGTGGCAGCCACATGTTCATCCATTGTGCAACAGAGCGTGTGGCAAATTGAATTTTTGCGGCCAGCCAGTCGGACGGGGCGGACGGACTGGGCGCGTCGCGGTTCAAAACTAACAAGAGAGCGTGAACCAAATGAGTGTGTGTGTGTGTGTGTGTGTGTGTGTGTGTGAGTGTATGTCTGTGTGTGACTGACTGCGTGATACCCTGTAGAGAGTTGAGACATACACTTAAAGCTGTACACAGTACAGGAGAGTATACGACTAAGCAAGTTGTCAATGGAATCAAATATTTGAAAATCTTATTAAAAAAGCTATAAAAATCGAATGAATTGACAGAGGGACGAAAGGAAGGACAGCCAGGCGCAGACTAACTGAATCAACTCACTTGTTGAAGCTGATCATGGTATAGTACATGCCTGACAATTATGTACAGTGAGAGCTAAAGCTAGACCTGATAACAGATGCTTATCCTGAGTATATATACTTAATGAGAAGAGAATTGAACAGATACGATAACCATAGATTACTGCATACATATATTGAGAACTATCAAGTATATGTATATACAGTCAGGATAAAACAATGTTCATATGGATATACGTATCGTAGCTGTATATATGTTTGTATATTCCCTGGCCTATGGCCGTAGCGCATTAGGCCCGTTTATCTTCCACTTGAACTAGTCGCAGGGTATACAAAAGGTGTTGATGGACTGCGACATGGTTACACAAATTGCATATTGCTGCGGACATAGACACGAATTTGGCAAATGGCCAAAAGAGCTGCTGGCCAAATGCGCTGCGCTGTGCTGCGCTTCACTGCAGCTAATTAAACGCGAAAATTGCATAAAAGCTGCAAAGCGCCAGCTCAAATTGTTACCAACAGTGGCCCGGAATGTGGGCGTGGCCATGCACGCCAAAATTTGTAAGCCGTAACCCTCGACACCGGCCACGCGTGCAGCAGGGTATTATCAACTTTGCCCAATGATGCGTGCCCGGAAAATTAACTCTGCCATATGTGTTGATCCGGACTAAAGCGATACTGAAAACTTTGCGGGCAGATAACGTTAGAGATAATGCCGGACTACACAAATAACTGAATCCGCCTAGAATAACTGTCACCAATAGCAATGTCTAACTGCTTGTCTATAAGATACAACTTGGCTGGAACAGCTTGCCCAGAGGACACAGGTCGTAGACAGTTTCTGATATTAATGCCCCACTATGCGATTCTCATCAACTGAAGTAGGCCGCAAATACAGATATGCATTCTATTGCAAACAGATTAGTATTATCTAAACATGATTTGTATGAATTCTAATTATTAAGCAAACTAAGTTGATTGACAGCCCTACTACGCGATTCTCAAGAATTCACTTTTGAATTACAGACTATTAGGATATAATTAAGTGGACTTATTGTCGTAGCAAACTTTACTGGCAATCATGGCTGATTTATACTGCTATCTACTTCTAATATTTACACACTACTATTTATACTAATGTCCATCTAAACTGTATCTCTTTTCATCCATATACTTACACTTACTTCTTCTACTAGCATCAGTTTCTACTCTTCAATACTTCAACTGCTAGTTATTTCTATATATACTCCCATATATCGAATATAAACTACTTTTACTTAACTCCTACTATTATCTTCTTATAGGTAGAACTATGACTACTACTGCTATCTACTATTATCTACTATTATTATTATCTATCTAATAATACTTTTTTCTACTAGTGTTAACATTAATCCTACTATCTACTTATACTACTAATAATACAAATCCTACTATCTATCTACTACTATCTACTGTATTGTACTATTACTACTGGTCCTACTATTTATCTAATAATAATAATAGTGGCAGAAGTATATAGTAGTAGATAGTTAGTAGGACCAATATAGAAGATAAATTGGTCCTACTAACTATCTACTACTATATACTTCTGCCACTATTATTACTAATCCTACTACATATCTACTTCTTACAATCGTAATATCTATCTACTTCTACTACTAATCCTACTATCTACTATCTATTTACTATTATCTACTTTTACTATTACTACTACTACTCCTACTATATATCTAATACTATCTACTTCTATCGACTATCTACATCCTCAACTATCTACTTCTACTGCTGCTTCTATTTCTATTATCTATCTACTACTCTTGCTATCTGTTTACTTCTTTTAATCCTTCTATCTATCTACTTCTATTATGACTACTAATCTTACCATTTATCTACTACTGTCTAGTTCTACTACTACTACTACTACTACTACTACTACTACTACTACTACTACTATTACTACTACTACTACTACTACTACTACTACTACTACTACTACTACTACTACTACTACTACTACTACTACTACTACTACTACTACTACTACTATTACTACTACTACTACTACTACTACTACTACTACTACTACTACTACTACTACTACTACTACTACTACTACTACTACTACTATTACTACTACTACTACTACTACTACTACTACTACTACTACTACTACTACTACTACTACTACTATTACTACTACTACTACTACTACTACTACTACTACTACTACTACTACTACTACTACTACTACTACTACTACTACTACTATCTACTTCTACTTTTACTTCTACTATTACCATCTACTTCTACTACGACTTGTATCTATCTGTTACTATCTAAACACAATTACAGTTTATATCTATCTGCTGCTTTCTACCACCACAACGACTATCTACCTCTGATATTAAAATGACTATTAATCCATTCGATTCTCCTTTCTTAGCTACAAGCTCCATCCAGTCTTCTACTACATTCTATATACATATATATAAAATAAATACATTTGTATTTATTAGTATTATTTGATGTCTGTTCATCCTGATCTCTTAGTTATCTTTGATCTTTGTTAGTCTTTAGTTAGATAGCTGGTTATTCACTATTTTCTTTTTCATTCAGTTGTCATCGATTTGCAGGGTATTCTATCCATGTCGCTGCCAATACAAAACAATTTGTTATTTGTAGTATTCAATTGGAATTGAAATTCAATTGGAGAAGCAGCAGGAGCAGCAGCAGCAGCAGCAGCAGCAGCAGCTGCAGCTGCAATCAAATTGAATACAGCAGCCAGCAGAAACCTGAACGAGGTTACGAATTAGACGCGAACGTGGGCTGGTCAGAGGATGTGAATGGCGCAGTAGATGCGAATGCGTAGAGCAGCTGCTGAAATGGAAACCGAAGCTGGCTGCTTTTTTTTAGGATTGGGGATTGCTGGCCACCGAGGAGCGCAGCTCGGAATTAGACTGAAAAAATAATTGCAACTGGCGTTCGTTTCAATTAAGTTCGGCGCACAAAATTTGCCCCGTCATGTGGCACGTAGCTTTAGCCGCTTACCGCCCACTGCCCACTGCTCAGTGCCCGCCGCCTGCAGCATGCAGCATGCAACAGTCGCTGGCTTTTTCCTGCTGAAAGAGAAGAGCCCGAATCGGATACGGTTGCCGCTTCACTCATCCATCGTCCCCAGTTGTTGCTAATTATTGCTGCGCTGCGCTTTCGGCCAGCTGAGCGCACACAATGGACCAGCTTCCAGCTCTTAGCTCTCAGTTCCGAGCTCCCAGCTTCCAGCTGCTAGATCCCAACTCCCCTAGCCTCTACTCTCTCCCCCAGTTCAAGTCGCAGCGATTGCAGCGCAATTTAACAGATGCAACTGGCAACAACTGCACCCGAGGGATGCATTTTGTTGGCGGCAGCAGTTGCTGCCACTGCCTCGACTGCCTCGACTGCTTTGTTAAACAGTTAACTTGCCGCTGTATTGGGTAAGCGCGTAACGAGCTACGAGTTTTCGCCTTTACCTGTCGAATGGAGCTCGTTGCCAACATAAATCGCGGCCATTTGCCACATCAGCGCGACGGGCATCAAATTTCTTGCCACAAATCAATCATGCGGCTGTCCCATTCACATTCGGACTTCATTTCAGCGCCATTAGCTGCCACATAACTCATGCCGCAAGAGCGGGAGTTGGCTGGGTGGCTGGTTTAACGGCACCCACTGCTTGGATAATTGAATGGGAACGACAAAAGCATTGCATACTTTTTGGGGCATGTCGTTATTGCTGCTGCTGCTGCTACTGCTGCCATTGCTGCTGCTGTTGCTTTTGTCGGTAGGCATTCAGCTGAATGCCTTGGGCCAATGTGTTCATTGTCCTTGTCCACTCCGAGCTGGTACTATCATGTTGTCCACTTGCAGCTAATTAAAGCTAATCGTGTTGTCCAGTTGAGTCTGCTGTAAGTACAATACACTGCGCCAAAAGTGTGTGCGACTACTTCTACATCTACTATATATTTGCTATTGACGGCTACACAATATAATGACTCAATACATTAACAAGCCCCTTACGATTGTTTGCTCTCCCCTTTGAAAAAGATCTAGTTGTTAAGCAACTGTTCTTTCGCTCTCCTTTCTGACTGTGTAGTTATGCTAGCTCTCAACATTCTCGAAGGTACAACTAACAAGCGTGGACAAGCGGCAGGGGAGGGGCGTGGGCGGCAGGGCAACTGCTTCTACTGTGCAAACATAGTCGATTTGTTGAAAACAAACCTCCCCCCGTCCCACTCTCCCCCCCCCCCCTCCCTCCCTCTCTCTCTCTCTCTCTCTCTCTCTCACTCGTGCTGTAAAACAAAAAGCCGAAGCTGAAACATGAAAACGACACCAAAGCCGAACGTTGTTGCGTGTACGCCAAATTCGCCGCATAGCAGCGCTGCGGCGAATTCAAGAAAGCTGCGCAATGAGTTACTATATAACTGTATGCGTGTGGGAGAGAGAGAGAGACAGAGAAAGAAAGCGAGATAGATTGATACAGGAAAGGGGGAGAGGGGGAGGGGGCAGAGATGGCAGGTTTGGCCTAAGTCAAATCGTGGCCACTTCCTCAACTCAGTTGACGACGCATCGTTCGCCCGGCTCTATGACAACATAGTGGGCGAACAGCTGGCTGTTGGGTGGGTAGTTCGATGGTTGGATGATGATTGGGTTAGTGGTGGCCAACTGGCCAAGTTGGCAGCATTTACAACATTGTGCTTAACACTTTGCGTCTGCAAGTCGCATCGCTGCTGCTGCTGCCGCTGCTGCTACTTCTGCTGCTGGTTCAGTAACAACTGCCTGTCCCACACCATTTTGCCGCATGTTGCAAAGTTGTGCTGGGCTTGCTGATGTATGCTCATATAACTTTGCCACTAACGAGACTCATGAGCTGCATAATAATGAGACAGCGGAGCAGCAGCAGCAGCAGCAGCAGCAGCAGCGCAGCAGCCCGAGCCATACTCCGCAAATAGGCGCCAACGGTAGCTGTAATCACTGAGCCTCCCCAGCGACAGGCGAGTCCCACGTAAATCCCACGCCTAAACTTCAAGTTCCTGGAACAATGCTTCAATTCGCATTTATCGACAGAGGCACACACACACGCATCTATCTATCTATATATATATATATATATATATATATATATATATATATATATATATATATATATATATATGTGTATATTATATGTGTAGCTGTGTCTAGTCAGGGCCCATCAATCGTGAGCCGCCAATGAATTCCATGCGATTAATTTAGCAACTGATTTGCCGTTGACGAATAACAATGCAATATAATGTGCCACAATTATTCATTTCAACGGCTGACAAAAAAAAAAAAAACAAAAAAAAAACTTTGCTGCCTCCGTTCCGCTCGTTGGCTCTCCTGCATGCGAATGAGTTGGGCTGCCTTTGATTATGCGGCCATCCTCGGCTGCTTTGGCTTACCCAGATGGTTTGCCCATCAGCCAGTCGGCTTGCCATCCATCAGATACAAGACTTGCGTCTTTAAGACTTTCAGCTACATTTATAGAAAAACTTTGTTTGAATGTTTAAGACAAAATGAAAGGGAGAGAGAGAGAGAGAGAGAGAGAGAGAGAGAGAGAGAGAGAGAGAGAGAGAGAGACAGCGACAGATATAGAGAGAAGAGCGAAAGAAGAAGATAGAGAAAGAGTTAATGAGAGACTTCGGGAAGAGTGGATGAAAGAGAAAGAAGAAGAGAGATGCACGAGAAGAATGATGAAGAGAGAGAGAGAGAGAGAAGGAAAGAGAGAAAGACAGAAAGAGAGTGAGTAGAGAGAGAGAGAGAGAAAGAAAGGGAGAAAGACAGAAAGAGAGAGAGTAAAGAGAGAGAGAGAGAGAGACAGAGAGAGAGACAGAGAGAGAGAGAGTAGAGACAGAGCGTAGAGAGTAGAGAGAGAGAGAGACAGAGAGAGAGAGTAGAGACAGAGCGTAGAGAGTAGAGAGAGAGAGAGTAGAGACAGAGCGTAGAGAGGGAGAGAGAAAGAGACAAAGCGTAGGGAGGGAGAGAGAGAGTGAGACAGAGCGTAGAGAGGGAGAGAGAGAAAGCGACTGAGCGTAGAGAGGGAGAGAAAGCGAGAGTAGATAGAGAGAGAGATAGAGTAGAGACAGAGCGTAGAGAGGGAGAAAGAACGAGAGTAGAGAGAGAGAGAGAGACAGATAGTATGGTCTCACTCGAATACCGCAAGAAACAAATTTATTGTCTCCCGTGAGTGACGCAATTCCTGAACGTATAGTAAAAGTTTAAAATTGAATTTATGGATCTTAATGTCTCCTATAGGTTTTTTTTATACATATTTCTAAAGTTCAAAAGCTATATTAGTGTTATATAATGGCCTTGTCCTTGTCATGCTGCCTATAAGTCGATGCGAAGCGCCTTTTCATCGCTAGAGAGTGATGACAGTTATAGTCATGTGTAATTTATCATATGAAATTTTATGGTATAAACATATACGCCAATGAGGCTCTGTGTTTTCCATAGTATAGTAAAGAGGGCTTTGGTTCTAGAGACTTGAAGCTTAGTGAACATAAATGTATACATTCGTAATGGGGATCGTGGAAAACCAAATAATTATATATTTGACATGTTTTTTTTATTTAGAATCTTAAAATTTGACAAGTATTACTCTCAGACAGTATTACCGCCTTCACTTTAGAATAATAGAAATAAATAAATGCCTGCTACAGATTTGCAGCTTGAGTCTTGGACTTTAAAAAGTCGCTTCCTAATCATACTCTCTACAGATAGATCTACAATTGATATGGTGCTCCCATTGGGAATCGTTCGTTGATCGTTAACGAGTATCATACAGTTGGTTACACTCCATTGCTTGGCTCCTATCAGTTTCATTGTGCCAACGAGCTCTGCTTAAGGTTGCATAAACTAAATTTAACGCAGTACCAAAGAGCGACTAATTATTTGTCCTGTTTTTTTTTTTTTTTGGGTATATCTGAACTAAGTAGTATCAGCTGTATATAAGGAGTTACTTCCATTTTCGTTGCATTTGGCGAAACTGTTTAAAGTGTAGTTTTCAAAGAAGTACTCTTATCTGTGTATAAAATACTTTCCGGCTAAGATGTTGGACGAGTGCAATTGCTCAGTTTGTGCCCAACAAATCGCTCGTTGGTCACTTTTTCTTTTCTTTTTTTTTTTTTTTGTTCAGTTGTCTTTTCAATTACCACAGCAAGGGCGAATAAAAAAGCTTTACCAACTGCAGACTTGATCCCCCTTTGTGCCTCGCGCCGGCCAATCTCCATCCGCCTTCAGTCGCCAGTCGGACCAGCGGCCAGTCGGACCTTTGGCCCATTGCGTTACAAGTGCAAATTAGTCGAGAGTGCCAACAAATTTAACGAGCAAATTTACACTCGAGCAGCGGCCACGACCGGAATCCAGTTTGGAGCAGCGACTTGCAACTGGCTTTGCCTTTGCCTTTGCCTTTGGTTTTGGCTTCGGTTTTGGTATGGGTTGTTACGGTACGGTCCGTCGGTTCGGTCGACTGTCTGCCCGGACCGTACCCCCCCCCCCCCCCCCCTTCCCCGGACCCCCCGGGCTGACCTGCTCCACGAACTGTTTGCCAGATCAAAATGGAACTTTTTCCACGCCAGCCAGTTGTAAATTTTCAGTGTTTGCGCTTCCGGGCCTCGAGGCACCTCTCTCTCTCTCCCCCCCTTCTCTCTCTCTCTTTCTTTCGCACTGTCTCTCTGAGTGTTGTGTGTGCCTGTTTTAATTTAGGGAACACAGCACAGCAATTGCCCTCCTCTCGGTGAAGAAAAAAAAAAAAACAAAACGAGCCCATGGAACCTTTGCTTAGCGCGCAGTGTCTTATTACGGCTGCTCTTGGCGGGTCGCGGGGCAATTTGACAGCACAGCCTGCTGTGCGTATCTGTGCAAATTGTTTGCCTCACATTGCCACGCCCACTTCAATGATTTGCCCTGCCATGTCACGAGCTGGAGCATCTTTTATGAGAATTTTCCTTGAATTTTACTTTCGGTGCGAGAGTATTTTGTAGGTTTATCTCTCGGATTCCCAATGCGAATATGGCGCTAGGCGGAGCCGTGTGTGCTTGGCGTGTTCAAATTGAATCAAATATTGGTTTCAGCCAGACCGAGCGGTCATTGGATCTGGTAATGTGCTGGGCGGCGCACTGCTTGCTTGCGTGGTGACACCGTGACACCGTGACACGATGCCAATTGGCTCAAAGAGCTAAATAATGCATAGCGACATAGCACGAAAGAGCTGACTCCAGCATTGGCCTAACACAACAAAAGCAACCTACATATGTTAAACACGATCAAAGAACGCTTTCAACTATTCCATAGCCAAATATTGCTGTGGACTTGAAGTCCGTGAGATATCGGTATACGGCCCTTGCTCAGCGCCCATCGCTAATTGGGACTGCAGTGTCTGGTGGCGTCCTCTCTGACTTTTGACCTTCCCCATTGGGTCGTCAAGCGTCAGCTTAGGCAACAGCTGAGCCTCTGCCTGACAACAGAAGTGGATGCACGCCTCAGTCCCGGACTGGGTCCCGAACCCAAGTCCCGAATCCGAATCCGAATCCGGGCCCGTTTCTGGATGCTGCCTCTGTTGCTGGCCAGCTGTGAACCCATGTCAACTTTAATTGAATTTGATAGAACAAATATTTAGCAGCATCGCGCACCATTTACACCCGACACACTTAGGAGTCAGACCACCCCACACAATCCATTGGCCCACCCACCTCGCCTTGGAGTCAAGGCCAAACAACACTTGTGGAGGAAGGGCGTAACGGGCAGGGTAGGTTATTACATTCAATAAATTGCTATGTCATAATTAAGCTAAATATATTTATTCTCCTCTTTCAGCGTGTTTACTTTATCATTGAATATTTCATTTCGGATTTCACTTTCTTTGATGTTCTCTTTGATTTCTGCAACATTGCCACCCAATCATAAAGTCATGTAAATGTATATTACGATGTCAACGAGACATAATAGTAGGAAAAACCCACGCGTATGCGATTGTTTTTGAAATTCGCGTGTTGTTTATCAGATGTATGCTGTAATTCGACCGACTTTTGTCTAATTCTGAATTCTGTCAAAGATTCGTCTGTCCGTCCGTCCGTGTGTCTGTGCGTCCGTATAAAGGCAGCGATCTCGTAAACTACAGAAGCTAAAGATCTGAAATTTTAAATGGATATTCATGTATACCATATGCAGTACGAGTCTATCATTTTTGTTTCCGATAACTCACCCCATTTCCATGTAATGAATACAAATATTTTGTATTTTATGCATTTCGAATGCGCTGGCTCCATTCCCCCAAACTATCAAAAAAAAAAAAAAACATGTTCCTAATACTAGAGAGTTGTAGTCAAAATTTCACTAATTTGTCCGAAAGATTCCATTAGAAAAATACATTTAGGCAATAGTTATGGTAAAAAGAATATGTGCCATTGCTAAACACATTAATTTTGGGCCGAGCAAAGCCGGGCATTGTGCGCTGTGAAGGCAGCTGAAACTAATCGGATCATTAAGTAAGATAGCTTGTTTGTAAGTCAACTCGGCTCTATTCATTGGACAAATGTTTCAAATATGGCAAATATGGGCGAAGCTTATCGAAAGAATCAGAAGCTGTCATTGCATTGCAAAGGCGTTTGGTATGCGGCATGCGGCATGTGGCATGTGGCATGTGGCATTTGGCATGTGGGATGTGGCATGTGGCATGCAAATGAGTAAATCAAAAGTGTTGTCTTTCTCCTGCTCTGTTCTGTTCTGTTCTGTTCTGTTCTGTTTTGTTCTTCACCTACTGCCGGCGAGCTGCAGCTCCTTCTGTTTTTCCATTCCGTTTGCTTTCGTTATTAAATTGCCAGCCACATTGCGCACACTGGGAAGTATTTATTAAGTCATAAGCTCCATCTACAGCTCCGGTTGCAGCTCCTGCTCCAGCTGCAGCTCCTCTCCATCTCCATTTCCATCTCCATTTATAGCTGGCAGCGGCACCCACACTTGTATTCACACTTGTATGCACACTTACACCCACACCCACACCCACATTCACACTCGCCACTCTCTCTCTCTCTCTTTCTCTCTCTCTCTTCCTCTCTGTCTCCCTCTCTTTCTCTTTGTCCCCTTCGGTACATACATTACAGAAACGCACTCATATGAACGTAACAATGCGGCTACTGGAACTACACGATGCACAGTGGGCCACACTGCAAATACTCGCGATCAAATTGCGCCATATAATTGTATAAGCATTTCATCTACCTACGTTATTTATATTATTATATATATTAAAACCGCTTGTATATTTAATATACAATTTGTGGCTAGTTTGTGCCACTGTGCGCGAAATGCATTTCACACCTGCTCCAAAAAGGGCAAAAGACCAGCAGGTGCCACAGTGGCACACACAGCTATGTCAAAAGAAGGCACAGGATGCATGCACACACACCCACACACACACACATTCAGTGTGTGTTTTGATTGTGTGTATGTGTGTGTGTGTGTGTGTGTGTGCATACATATGCATGCACATGCAAATGTAGGTGTGTAAACATATATGGTGTTAACAATGAACACCGAACTTTATGCTGCCAAGGACTCCAGTTCACGCCAGCTACGTGCACACACACACACACTCACACACACACACACTCACACACACACACACACACACCCACCGAACCACCCACACACACATACATACATATATATATGTAGTTGGTTGCTTGCAATTGCAAAGCGCAAACTTTGCGAATCTTAACGATTTGCTTATTGTTCTTTCTCCATTGGCATTTACTGAGTATTTTTTAAGTTTGCCATTACGTGGGGCACACTGTCTGTGGCTCAGACCCTGTGTGGCAACTGGCAACTGGCAACTGGCAACAGCAGCGGCAACGGCAACGGCAACGGCAACGGCTGTGTGGCACGACCCTGACCGCAGCGACGAAACCGCCTTTGCCACGCATCCGTGAGTCTCGAGCCATTTTACATACATACACACATGCATGCATGCATACATATGTGCAGTGTCTAACGGAACTGTGTTTCTACTTTAATTGTTTCTCATGTTGCAACACACACACACACACACACACAGACACACACACACACGCATAGAGCACACACTGAAATTAGCTTTCAATTAAAAAGTCTTTAAGTGCTGCATAAAACGCCATTAGAGATATGTTTAACTGTAGAGTTATCAAAATGATCATAAAAACAGTTCGATAAATATACATATATAGATTGTGTTAAGAATTTCGTCAGATCTTACATCTATTGTGCCTGAGACTCACAGTGCGTTGGCTCTTTTCTCTCATTCAAATGCCAGATTCTCAACTATGTATAAAATGGCAAATGGAAGACGATAATATTTATGATCTATGAGCTATTGAAAGCGCGATTTCAGGGTATAATGATTTTGTGCAAATGTATGTAACGGGCTGAAGGAGGCGTGGCCAGCCCCATCAAATATGTGTACATTCTTGATTAGGATGAAGCGCTGATTGGACCTAGCCCTATCCGTCGATGTGAACGCAGCGATCTCGGTTACCACAAAAAGTTGAAGGCTTAAAACTTCATCATACCTTTTGCCTTATTATCGACTCAAATCGAGAATATGATTTGTTTTCTGAAGCATAGCTTAAATAGATCAAAAATACACAGTGGATATATTTACGCGTGGCTAGCCGCAAAAGTTTATATCTTCTAAAGTTCTAAAGCTAGAAACTTGAGTTACTGTTGGCCTCCTCTAATGATGACCTCAAAATTGATGGCGTAGTATATCGCAAATACCCTGTAATTTCTATAGTTTTGTGGCGTAAGCCGCAGAAACGTACAGTTACGTAACTCTGCACCATTCCTAAGAATCGGCCAAGAATTATACGCCCACAGCCATTGGGGGCGTGGAAAATCGGAGCCAGTGCAGACTTGTTCCTGACTCCTTAACCAAAAAAGATTCAATTGTTTTTGAACTGAGTGAATGAGTAATTTGCAGTTGGTTGGCCGCCCGTCGAGTAAAACTTATGAACTTCATTAATATGCCCTGCAGACACAGTCCAGAGTTATGCTGCCTTGGTAGTCGGGCATACCATTAGCGACACTTTCGCGCAGGGTATTCATAACAAAAGCTTAGCATTAACTAATTTAATTATGCGGCCAAATTGCAGCGTCAGTTATTGTTGTTGTTGTTATTGTTGTTGTTGTTGTTGTCCGCGCTGCATAAATCACTTCGTGGAAATGGAAATAGGCGGGGCAGGAGGGAGTGGGCGAGGGATAAAGCTGAATGGCATAAAATGTCTTTGACGGCGGGATATCGCGATTCCGAACCATTGACTCAAATTTGTCGACTGGCTACAGAGACACGGCTGCGAGCCAATCTTGCAGCCTCCCAATTCCACTGCCACGCCCACAAAAGCTGACTAAACTGAGCGCGTTGCGGACATTAAACGGAACTGAAACGTTGTGGATGGGTGGGTGGATTGATTGGTGTGGGCCTACTCTGGATGGGGGGATGGCTATGGCAGAACAATGGCAGGACAAGCTGCGTCTAGACGGCCCGGCAAAGGCAAGCTAATAAACTTCCACATTTCCGACATCAGCTTAAGCGGCATTAATGACGCGTTGGCGTCCAAATGATTTATTAACAGTTAGCTCTTCCCGCCGATGAAGCTGTTGCCTGTGTGTGTATATGTGTGTGTGCGTGTAGCGTCTCTGCATGGAAAATCTTATCGAAAGTCATTAAGATTGCAGCCAAAATTATGCCGAAAGCAGGCCAACTATAAGTTCCCACATAAAACCTTGAAAAAACAGTCAACGTCTTCACATTGTCGAGCTCCAATGAACGGACTACACATGTATATATGCCGGAAATACGTCAGTTTGGCCATCTGCATTCTAATTTTATCGCCACGCCCAATACCGATTCCCCCGTGCGCTGCTCTCTTTCACAATCGCGTGCTCGCTTTCTGGCAGAATGACCATATGACAGAATGACAACCATAACGACGCCGTTCTAAATAGCAATCACACTCTCACTCTGCAGCACTACGAGGGCTACGTTCTCGCGTCCCGTGACAACTTGTGGAGCTCGCAAGCGTACTGCTCGGACAACTATGTACAAGCTCGCAGCCTCGCAACAGCAGTACTATAACAGTAGGAGGCTATGCTGTTAGACTCTGCTGTTAACTTCACACCATTACGTCATATTATGTTATTCGACATGTATATATTTGATATATGTATGTATTTATTGATTTATATATTTGTTATATTTATATATATATATATATATATATATATATATATATATATATATATGTATGTATCGAATGCTATGTCATGCATCGTCAATCAACGCTTATTCGCCGACCTTAGCTTCAAGATTATTTTCACTTGTTGCTTCTATCGAATCATTGAGTTCTAGCTCTGCTCCTTGCGGAGCGCCGCTGATTATATTGGGAAAATTATCTAATTTATGCTGAACATCCACAACTTTGCAGCACTGGACCAGGCCATAGACGGGATATTGCTGTAGTTTGCTGAAGATACTTTGTTTCAGCCAGGCCACCTCGTGGCACATGCTCTCGCATAGACCGTTGCGCTCATTGATCGTGAACTGTAATGTGCATTGAAAGTGAATGAGATTAAAAAAACACACATCATTTGTTCACACTCCCAAGATGAGCTGTGACTGAACACTCACAAATGGTGAATTGTGGCCAATTATAACAAATGCATCCGTTTCATTCACAGCTGGCTCGACGGTGCGCACATATGCCCAGATGTGTGCCGGCACGTTGATGATATCCCCCGAATCCAGTTCAATGGACAGTGTGCGGTTATTGTCGCAGGCATGCAGCGCGGGCATGCCAACGGTGCCGGAGACACCGACATTAACATCATATTTGGTATTATCGCTCGCAACTTTGAGAGCGTTCAGAAAATGCCGCCAATTGCCGCTACGTAGGGCACGCAGCCACACAATCGAGAGCATCTCCTGAAACTCATTGAGAGTCAAGGCAAAGGCCTCATCCTGTACTAGATTGGCATATTCAAAAGTCTCGCTGCCGAACAGCATCTTCAATTGTTTGTCGGTGCTGAACGCTTTGCTAATGACGTCGGAGCTGCAAAAGTGTAAAATGTACTAATTTCTAATGCTGTTAACTAATCAAAGCTCGTTTCTCCTGTTCGAATAATACACACTATTATATATTTTTGCTTAACATATTTATATCATACCTAACCGGTTTGAAGATATTTTTGCTATAATCCACTTCAATGCTCAGATCTAATCCGTTTAGCTGGCCCACTTGTGACTGTAGGTGAGACATGCTTAGTATATTTATTGCATAGGAATATGTTTGGTGCTGCTCTTACCTGTTCAAGCAGCTTGATTTTGTTTGGATATGCCGTGTAGCTAACATACTTGAGCTTCTGCTTAACAATATCGTAGCACATGGCTACATTTTTTATTGAGCCATATTCTCCAAAATCCTGGCCAACAACGAGACTCATGTATTTACTGCAGTCTGGCATGAACGTGCGGCTCTCATACATGTTGGAAATCCGGTAGCCCAAGCATTGTATGCTATTAATTGGAAATTCATCCGACCTGATCAAAGCATTAAATTGCCTTGTGCTGTCTTTACAAGTCAATTTGATGCGATTATCGCGAACCTGATATCTTCCATGGTGCAAAGAGCTATAGTCAACATACGCTCTATCATATTCGAATCCATTGCTACAATATAGATCAACAGACTCATAGTTATCACGTTTTATTGTCGACGTCGTTTCTGCAACCCAATGTTTCGATCCAAAATGAGTTATTATTTGCGGTTGCGGTGATAGTATTAGCAATTCACAGCTCGCATCTGCGCCCTCGAATATCAGCGAAAGACCGATCAAGCCCAGAACGAAAGCACTTAACGATTGCATCGCGGCGAATAAAAAAGTACTGTGTGGCGTCTGATTAAGCTCAGCTAACTTTATACTACTTCCAAGCACTTCCTATCGCGCCTGGGTCGTGGGTTTATTATCAGTCTAATCATACAAGTAATACCAGACTTTGTTGTATAACTTTGATAACCCAACTTGACTTTTTGTTTTTATGCCCTGAACACATTGAAAACGGGACTTCACGGTATAATGATTTGTGAAAATGGATGTAACAGACAGAAGAAGGCGTAGCAGACCTTTATGGGTATATATATATATATATATATATATATAGGACGATATATATATATATATGATTAGAACGACGCGCTGAATCGACCTAGCCCTGTCGGTTTGGGTGTCTGTCCGTCCATGTGAACGCAGCGATCTCGTAAACCTCCAAAGCTGGAAGCTTGAAACTTTAAATGTAAACTACTGTATACCATACGAGTTTAAAATTTCGTTTTGGATAACTCATCCCCTTGGTGAAAGCCCCGCTTTGCGACGCACTTATACCTTGTACCTGCTTCTAAAGTTTTAATAGACGTACTGGACGGAAATTAACTTCGCTTCAATTTTAGTTTAACATGGTATTGACGGCCAAATCCACCTTCATCTTCAACGACAAAACGATCGTGTGTTAGGGCCACTGCTCAAATTTCACGCCGTGGGAAACCTTGGCAATAGATATAACATATTATGTAAGAATTCGAATATCTTAAACAACTATTTGAAGTGAGTAAGCCAGCTTAAATGTCGAATTCAATAAATATAGAGGTTTTCTCTCTTACATTGTGACCTTTCACCAATCCCTGTTGATTTCCCCTAGCAATGGCAAGAGACACAAATCAGTAATCAGCGCCTTAATGCTGTGAGTATTTATAATGCAATCAATCGGCATAAGATAAGAAAAAACAAATATGCATAAGTGTGGCGTGACGCATTGGAAGAAATATATATATGTATATATATACAGCACGAGTTCATAGAACTACCAGAACTGCCAGCTAAGGCTAGCAAACAAGATCCTATTGTACATCACGATGCTGAAATCAATATGGGCATATGGTAGTGACTCAAACGTCCTAGTAATTCAAAGGTTCCAATCGAAACTGCTACGAGTGATTACCGGCTCTCCCTTCTACATGCCAAACAAAAACCTACACAGGGAGCTGGAGGTTGAGACGGTAAATGAAGTCATACAAGGCAGAGCAAGGAGCCACATAGATACATTGAGCAATCATGTCAACAGCCTGGCGATTAACCTGCTTGACAACAGCGTGCAAGAAGGCTCAAAAGACGTCATTCGCTTGAGCTACATTTTCAGCTGAGCCGCTGAGTTATCATCACTTCCCTTGACCAACCAATGTACAAATTGTCCCACACTTGTCAATGTAACTATCCAATTTAATAATTGTCCTATGGACAGATCTTAATATAAATAAAGAATCGGTGCAGATAACATTCCTACGAACTGCCTATGCATACAGACGTCTCTGTTGACAATCTACACACGATTGATTGATCACATATGGTATTTTTTTAATAGATAAAACATTTATCATTTGATAGAACATTCTTTGCCATTTAATTATTGGAATTCATTTCATTCAAATGTTCCAATCTAGAGGTCCAATTTTCAATCATTCGTTCGAGCATTTCGAACGGCATAACGCGAATAACACGCGTAATGTTGGCTTCCAAAGCTTCAATTGTAGCTGGTTTATCAGCGTAAACTTTGGACTTAACAAAACATCAAAGAAAAAAGTTTAAAGGCGTGATATCACACGATCTTGGTGGGCAACTCATCGGTCCTAAACAGGCTGTGGATGTGGATTTTTGTGTGTAGACCCCAACCATGACATGCCCAAGGGAGAAAGAAGGCAGCCAGCCATCAGCCATCAGTCAACTGCGAAGGTGCTCAGGCAGCAAGTTACAAAGAGAGCAAATATAGTCTGCTGGCTTTTTGCAAGCTAATAAACTGCTCGCAGAACAAAGCCATAATGGTAACTCTGCTAGGCAACGACAGCGAAATAGGGCTCGGCTCATGCTGTAAATAAGAGTCCAACACAGGTTGATCGGCCAATGCGAGAGAGTAAATCAAAAGCTTGACCTAATAGTCTGCGTCAATTTGCTAAAAGTATTCAAAGACTGTAGGCATAAGGCCCTTTTGAAAACAGCTATCTCGCAATGGGCATATAAGTTAAAGCCAAAAGCGACCAGGGACGATCTCCACTAGGAAGACCACTAGTTGTGATTACATTACAAATTGTAACTGCAGTAGTTAACCTCAAGCAAGTAGTTCCAAAAGAGAGGGACTATATCAAAGGCGTTCAGAAACTGGAAAACCAAACCAAACCATTATACAATATATTATTACATATAATTATAGCTAATTACATGTAGGGCCCTCTCCCGACCCGTGCTGAGCACACGGCGACCAATGTGGTCAAGAGCAGTGGCAACTCCTAGCTACAGCAGTCACAGAGGACACCGCGCTTGCTATCGCCGGAATGGTCGCCAACCAGAATCTGGTCGTCGAGCCAATAGAGCAGAGTCCAAGAGAAAACATCGAATCTGCAGGAGGCAATCTAACAGCATAGCGCAATGGCAAAGTGGGTGGAATTTGAACACAAAATTAATTTTTATGTTTCGCAGATTCCCTCTAGACACGGATGCTTCCGGATCTAACAGAAGCGATTCGACCACGAACAAAAAAAAATAAGTACATATGCAAAAAAGACTGTTGGAATACTCCTAGATATTTATACATGGTATACAAGAAACTAGTCTTAAGACATTCATTAGCTCATACAGGCGGGTTACACTGGCGAGCATTTTCTCATTCAATAAGAAGTTTGCGAATAATTAAAGCTGAAAAGCTTCATAACAACTAAAGCAATTGAAACGGGTTATTCAACAAATTTAAACAAGATGCTGTCCGCAAAAACTCTTGAGTTGCTAAGAATAGCAATCGCAGATTTATGACAACATCCAGCAGACCATCGCGAAGAAGAAGGGAATAATGGAAAACATCAGGACCTATAAAGAGTACCTGATGAAGGTCGATGTTGTCGTCGTCCACGCTATGGACATTGACCAAACAGCATCTAGCAAAAACTGGGAAATCCAAGGCAAAACATGTTCAGCAGCAAGAAATGTTTTCACGTAGGAGGAAGACGTTCCAAAGTAACCATAAAAGTGGATCTTGCTCACTCCGAGATGATGCACAACAGCTAGACTATCAGCGACACAAAGAAGCTGAACTATGCCGCAATGGAGAAGCCAAAATGATCGTAGACTATTTACAGTTTAGGGTGGTACCCTAGACAATATCTTAAGGGAACTGAAACAGAATTAAAAAATAGTCCAGAATGGAGAATGGCAAATAAAATAAAATAAACCCCCATCGGATTACTGAAACATTTTTCTGTTTTTATTTAGGCTCTAAATATAAGAAATGTAAATGCCAATGTTCAGTTACCAAAAATTTGCTGATTGTCCTATAGGACAGATTGCAAATAAAAAAAAAGTCCGTCTACAAATTGTGTCTTCTGCAGTTGCAACACCTGGAGCTGTCTTTCCCAACAATCTTTGCTGGTGCTGAAAGAAACTGTAGAGCGAGTTGTACAACCATTGTAAGGGCACTTCGATACAGAAGGCTGTAGGCGCGACAAATTAGTCCTTAACTATAAAAAGTTGGTAATGATATATATTAGGAATAATAGCTCAAATTGCAAATGCTCTGACTGAGGACCATTTAAATAAATTCAAGTTCAGCGAATGGCGTCGTTTTAGCCGTCGCACGTATTGGTTGTTGTCCAACAGACTTACGGCGGTTGGGTTGACGTGAACGTCCAGCCTTGCCAAGTGCCTTACCACTATCAGCAGGATGACACCGTTGACCATTGGTGCCTCAAGACCATATGCAAGTATATACATCTTAACAAACGGCTGTTGTTAGCCAAGAGTTCAGCGATTATGGGAATCTCTACATGTAGCACTGAGTTTCGCACAAGCCAGTTTACCCCAGTCCATCTTCGCAGTGCTTTATTCTGCAAAATTTGGATTTTGTTTATAGATGTCCGTGCCGCAGATCCCCATAAGGGCATTCGATATATAGAAAGGTATTCACTACTATAGCCTTGTAGATGACGGCTTTGCTGTTCATCGATACTTTGCTGGGAGATCTCAGCATCCAATCCAATTTTTTTTAATTTTATTTTGCATATTTTGACCACCCGGCTTATATGCGCTTTGAATGTCAGCCTTCTGTCCAGCGTAACTCCAAGGTACTTTACTTCAATGGCATTCGGGATTGGCGATCCCAGTGACACATTAGGACAATCACCTCTTCTGTTGGCAAAGCTGGTGTCAACGCACTTTTGGGCATTGATGGTGATGCACCACCTTCTGTAGCAGAGATTTCTTGCGCAGATGTGTCATGCGACAGGATGGCGGTGTCATCTGCGTAGGTCGCTATTATGGTTCCATCAGCCGTTCCCATATCAGACTGAGGAGTTGGCATATCTGCCGTCAACAATGTGCAGAACATTGAGCCAAGAACACTACCCTATGGAACTCCAGCTCTGATTAGACTAGACGAGCATAATGCCTGCCTCTTAATCGACGGAAGGTCGTTCCGATTAAATATGAGGACAGCAGGGTGAAAAATGGAGCTGGTAGGGCTGTCCTTATTTTGTGCAGTAGTCCCAGGTACCAAACACAATCAAACGCCTGTTTCTTCGAAATCTCCTAGGATGTTATGCACAACTTAAAAAGTACTGGCAACAGACAGGCTAACTGGTCTATACGAGCCAATTTCGCCCACGGGTTTGCGAGGCTTAGAAACCAGCAAGCAGAAAAGTGCCGGATGCAAAGCATAGCATTGTACAGGACAGTGAGATAATCTATTGTTGAACTGGGAAGTTTTTGATCGAATAGTCTCTTTGAAGCATTGATTCTGCGAGCGTGGCTCCAATAACTATTTCTACCTCGCTCACTTCGGCAAAAAGTCTTCGCTTTCTTTACACTCTCGTTGACACTACATTATTTATTATTATAAAAGCAAGAATATATTTGTGACTAACTCAGATAGAAAACATACTTTATCGAAACACACACAACTGCTCGCTTTTGGCTTTAGCTTATATGCCCGAGATATGCGAGATAGCTGTTTTCAAAAGGGCCTTATGCCTACAGTCTTTGAATACTTTTAGCAAATTGACGCAGACTATTAGGTCAAGCTTTTGATTTACTCTCTCGCATTGGCCGATCAACCTGTGTTGGACTCTTATTTACAGCATGAGCCGAGCCCTATTTCGCTGTCGTTGCCTAGCAGAGTTACCATTATGGCTTTGTTGTGCGAGCAGTTTATTAGCTTGCAAAAAGCCAGCAGACTATATTTGCTTACATGTCTCTTTGTAACTTGCTGCCTGAGCACCTTCGCAGTTGACTGATGGCTGATGGCTGGCTGCCTTCTTTCTCCCTTGGGCATGCCTTTACTGTACTCCATCAGCGTTACACAAAAGTCTTTTAATTTGAACTGTTTGATTTCCCAGCTAAGTTTAGTATATCGTTATTGTTGGCCCTTGCCCTACGATATGCAACCACATTTTAAGTCGATCGAGACCGAGGAATATTAAAAAATGTCAGAGCTCAGAATGTGTCAAAACGTCTGAAGAGGCTGCCGATGCCTGCGGCATCTGCATTTGATGTGGAGAAGCAGGTCAGGGGCAGAGACCAAAGACTGCAAAAAATCTCCCAAAATGTGAATTTGTACTTATGCAATATAAAACCAAAAGCCGTAGAGCAGAAAGCAGAGCTCACGTGAAAACTATCGACTATCTTCTCGGTCTAGTTCTCATGTTTTTCTTGATCGAGTTTAAAAATAAACGCCCTGAGTGCGAACTCTGACGCACAAATTTGTTATATAGACGGCTGCTTCCTGCTACTCCCCCGACTCCTGATCGGTTTGCAAGTTTGTTATATAGACGGCCGCTTCCTGCTACTCCCCCGACTCCTGCTCGGTTCGCAAGTTTGTTATATAGACGGCCGCTTCCTGCTACTCCTCCGACTCCTGCTCGGTCCGCAAGTTTGTTTTATAAACGGCCGCTTCCTGCTACTCCTCCGACTCCTGCTCGGTCCGCAAGTTTGTTTTATAAACGGCCGCTTCCTGCTACTCCTCCGACTCCTGCTCGGTCCGCAAGTTTAGCCCGCCGTCTGTCTTACCATATCTTTCCACTACTTTCAACAATTTTTGTATTCAACTATAATTGATATCAAAGATTGGTAATGAAATAAGAAAATATGCAAAAATATAGTTATATATTAATGTCTCATCTCATTAACCGACTTGCTCCGACTTGCGATCACAAATAATTTGTGGAGGAATTTGTTTTTTAATATGTATGTATGTATAACCCTGTGATTTCATATTGATTGTACTGCCAAAACCCAAATAAAAACTATATCCCTTCCCTGCACGAGGATTTCCTCTTTCATTCAAGAAAAACTGTTTATAATTAACTTGAAAAGAAGGCGAACAATTGATGGGACAATTTGAAATGAACTGGGCGGTATACGGTGATGAGCTCAAAGAGAATGCAGACGATAAATGGACGCAGTCATGCAAAATCCATCTTTAGGCCACGTTAAGGTTGCAGCAGCATCGAATCAGCTAATTGAAAATGAAATCAGTATTGTTCAGACTACTAAACTATTTCATTAGAGACATTCAAAAATTTGGTAAAAATCAATTCCTGATGCCAACACAACATTAAATAGCCACCAATAATTAGGAAAGAGTATTTATTTTCTTTCAACTGTTTTTTTTTTTTAAATATAATTTGTTGCATGTTAAGCTTAACATATTATTTATAAAATTAAAAGTCGTTAAAATAATAATTAAATAAAATAAAATAATATCAATAAATCATAAGAAATCGCTGCAGCAATTTTCCTATGCAAAAATACTTTTGTTCATTGTTGTATGTGCGACAGCATGTACATATGCATGTATGTACATACATATGTGTACAGCATGTATGTGTACAGCATGTATGGACATACATACATATGTGTTATATGTGAATAACAACGCGTTGGCACAGAAGTCGAACAGAACTACAAAGAGGCCGAGCTACAATTAACCTACGCTACAACAGATACCACGGCCCAGCAAAGTACAGCCAAACTGATGTGCCTATACCAGTAATGTTACTTTACACACATACATATGTACATACATACATATGTACATACATATGTAATATGTATGTATGTATGAATTTTGTATTTTTTAATGTATTTTGTCGTCAGTTCTGGCGTCCTACGGGCACAGAATGCGGAATGACTTAAATTATGAAGAGAATGTGATAATGTCCAAATTTGTTTCATAAGCTGAACAAGAATAAATAAAATTAAAAATATATACAAATAAAAAATAATCGTCAAAATCAGAATTTATTAAATCTCAATCTAGAATTTTCTATTTATTTTGTGCTATTTCTGGCATTCTTGATAAGTTCGATCTGGCTTGTCGCAGCCCTAAGAGTTGGCAACGCTGGCCGACACAATTGCAAGCAATCCAAGCACACACGCACACTCGATAAGCACGCACACACACAAAGAGCTCACCACGAGAGAGCCGCTTTTCGACATCGGCAGTAGCGCACTCACACATGCGAAGCATGCACGAAGCTGCCAGTAATGGTTGCGTCTTCGAATTTCGAACACCGACGCTTGCGCATCGAACATCTCTTGGCGCGTGCCCATTTCGTTGGCAACTGTAGAACTGAGCGGACGCTTAGTCCAACGAAAACAATTTTTTTTCTTTTTTTTTTTTACCATCTGTCTCTTTGGACAGTTATTTTTTTTGTCGTCGCAATGCGACGTTTGCACAGCGAAAACTTCGTAGCAGCCACTTCTGTCCATTTGGACAGTTTTTTTTTGTCGTCGCGATGCGACGGTTGTACAGCGAACATATCGTGGCGCGTGCCCATTTCGCTAGCTGTAGAACTAAACAAAGTTCAGCAAAATTTTGTTTATTTTTTATCGCTGTTCTTAAGAGTTGGCAAAGCTGGCGCACACGCACACAGAAAGCCGACCACGAGAGAGCCGCTTTTCGACGTCGGCATCGGCAGTAGTGCACGCACACATGCGAAGCTTGCACGAAGCTGCTTCGAATTTCGAACACAGACGCTTGCGCATCGAACATCTCGTGGCGCGTGCCCATTTCGTTGGCAACTGTAGAACTGAGCGGACGCTTAGTCCAACGAAAACAATTTTTTTTTTATACCATCTGTCTATTTGGATAGTTATTTTTTTTTTGTCGTCGCAACGCGACATTTGCACAGCGAAAACTTCGCGGCGCCTATTTCGTTGGCAACTGTAAAACTGAGCGGACGCTTGGTCCAACGAAAATATTTGTTTTTTTTTTTACTATTTGTCCATTTGGACAATTATTAAATTGGATGAAACGTGTACAATGGGAGACTGTATACAAACATCATACCAGTACACGAAGCTGAAATTAACATAAATTGTTGATTGAGAAGATAATGGTGTCGCTTTCGCTGTCGCACTTGATTTACGGCGGTTGGGTTGACGTGATCGTCCAGCCTTGCCAAGTGCCTTCCGCGGTCACTTAGCTTGAATATGAGGCAGCCAAGTCCAACGTGAGCCCGAGGTGCTTTACCGTGCCTTGCGTTCTTGAGTGCGACCTGGCGACAGTTTATTTTTCTCAGCGCGAAGGTGATTTGCCCTTGCACTAAACTGCTTTGTTCTGGGCGAATGTGTATTTGCCAGCCCGGCTATCTGTATTTAATATGAGGTCTGCGCGCTTAGCTTAGCTACGTGTAAGTTATTTCGTTATGTAGTCCAGTGGCCGTGGTGTTCCCACGTGGCTCCTGATGGTGTGGTCCAAGTCCGGTGGCTTTCCTTAAGGATGTTGATCCGGAGTAGGATCCTTAGATGAGTTATAGTTATGATGATTAGGGTGGGAGACTTGACTCCTTGTGGTACAGTAATATAATTCAATAAAGACAAATAACGACAGTGTGCCGGAGCGCAATTTCAAGTGACTTACGTCTACTTTATTCGAAATCAAACTAAAGCTAAAGACAAAGGCAAAACATAATTCTACTCAGAAACGACAATGCATCGCGCCATCGAACCACAGTCGTCATGCCGACTCGGCATTCTAAGCGCCGCAGCACTCCAGCAAAGGAAGTGTCATACGATCGCTGCTGATTGTTGCTAGTGCAGAGCACTGAGCCCACAATTTGGCGTGTCAGCACAATTCATGTAGTGTTACTTAGTTGCTATGGAATTTATGTGTTAACTTGAATACTTTTTGTTTTATTCGCGCACTTTTGCTTGGCTTTGCAGAAAATGCAACTTTTCCAGCATTGGCAACAGATTTGCCGAACACTTTGAGTGCAATACTCAAAGGGATCAACTTTATAATATGAGATCCAGATCCAGATCAAAGTGTTCTTTGTGTAGTGAGTTTCGTCCACTGCATGGCTGGCAATCATGGCTCGCTTCTCCCCTGGAGTTGCCAGCGGCAGTAATTTCTAGTATGTTCAAAATTGTGTCGTCTTCATTTATGTTTAGTATTTGGCTGTGGTTGTTGGCCTTAGCGTCAATCCCTACTTCAAAGAGACCTTGATGGAGCTGATGTAACGAACTTCGCTCTTGATGTTGCGCCTTGCTCCACCCATACATTCAGCCATGAATGGTCTATGGCCAAACTGCTTCAGTTTATACTGCAGCCCAGCATGCCAAACACGACGGCCTCTGCCATATCCGGATATATAGCAGAGCAGTATTCGCTGCTCTCGTATGACTGCAGTATCAACCGAGTATGGCAGCGGGTGCAAAAGTCAGAATTGGCTGAAAACGTGCTACGAGGTTGTCCTATGAAAAGGGTGTCTGGTCCAGTCCGGTCCAGTTTTGCTGATCGACATAATTCCCTGTCAACTTAAGTATAATCGTTGGGACAGACTGTGAATGGTCGTTGGAAATATATTTGCTTAAAGGCAGTCGGAGCTAAATCTTTAGTACTCCTCGCTGTTAAGATTACGACTAGGATTAGAACTAAAGATACAAATGTTTTGAACATTCTAGCGTTAAGTAGTATGTTTGCCTGGTTTGCTTACGATTCGTTCACTGGAATGCTGCTTTTGTTAATTAACTAATTGACTTGCAGCACGGGAAGGACCTGGTATTTAGCCACAAATAGATGGTCCAGTCAACAGCTCTTTCTCATTCTCATTTTCATTGTCTTTGTCAGCAATGATGCAATGAGTTTTTACGGCACGCGATTGACGTGCACCACAGCCAGCAAAGGCAAAGGCAAAGGCAAAGGCAAAGGCAAAGGCAAAGGCAAAGTATTGCTCTAACTTGAGTTGCTGTTGTTTTAGATTGGCGTTGCTCAGGTGGCTGACTGGGTTTATTTTGTTGCATGTGCAGCTTTTCACCAGTGCCAGTCATTTCTAGTGTGATCAAAGTGGTGTCCCCTTCATTTATGTTTACTGTTTAATGTTTCGTTGTTGTCGGCTTTAGCGTCAATCTCTACTTGCTTCTCTTCTTGATGACATTGATTAAAAACAAAACAAAAAAAGGCGTATCTATGCTATCTATTATATCCCACCCAGCCAACCGGATGCAACCGGATCAAGCACATTTCGCTCATAAATTTCATCAGCATCATTAGTAGCTCATCATCGGCATTTTGTGTTTGGATTGTTGCAATGCTGCAGTGGTAGCAGTGGTAGCAGTGATAGCATTAAAGGGCAACGTATCGTGATTCGAGCCCAAGTCACAACTATCTTTAATTTGTATTAATTCTCTTCTAATGGAAGTCTCGTCTGGATACCGAACGACAAGTTGGCAAACGTGCCACCAATAAATTGAAAAAGAATTGCGTGTTGTTAACTTATGTATGTATATGTGGTGTAATCGTAGTTACCAATGGTGGTGAATGGTCATTGGAAATGATCTCTGCTCGTATAAACTTTTTCCAGTTTAGTTGATATGAGTATACTGCTATTAAACAGTCTCTTTCATATGAATAATGCTGTCTGCTGTCTGATCTAGCACATTCTGCAAAGAAACTTCAGCTTTTGTTTTCTTCGCCTGCACTCCAGTTTGGCTATGTGCAACTTATCGTATGGCGGATATACAAATTATTTAATTTCTGTTTTTAATACTTAAGTAGATTAACACATACGACGTAGCGGTGTTATTACTTAGTATCTGTAAGGGGTTGACACGCGGTGTTGCGAGTAATGAGAAGACTTGAATATTTCCGTGGCGATGACCGACCTTCTTTATTCTCAAACATCAACTAAACTCAAGTGACATAAATTCTTATCGTCAAAGCTAGCCCTCGGCCCTCTAGCCGCTGAATTGCATATTATGCGAGGAATCGCATTTCGTTCGGCAACAACAACAACATCGAACTTCTATCGCTGTTGTGCAATACCCGCTCGGAATGGCCGGTGTCGTAGACATTCATGCTGACGATGCGTAATCAGCCTGAATATTTATGTTCTGCTGGTCAGTTGTGTTAACTTACATATATCAGAGCAGTGATTTTTGCCCATCTCTCTAATATTATTATACTGGCTTTTAGTGGAAGGATTCTTTAGCCTCACTCATGTGGTGTGAGTGGGTCTGGTACCGGCAAAAGAACCGTTTTCTTTATATTGCCTTAATTGTTTTTTGGATCCATACATATTCTCTTAACAAAGCTGAAGTATATAATAGAAACTGGAATGCGTTGCCTTCCGTCAGCCGGACTACATCGGTGTGACCGTTGGAGCTTTGTGTTCAGTTGCCGGCACTTATCTTGAATATGAGGCAGCCAAGTAAACCGCCTGTCCAACGTGAGCCTATTTTTCTCAGCGCGGTAGTCCTACGTACATATACATATACATATGTTCTCGCAGTGCCGATTCCCGCATCCTCTATTTAATGTATGGCCTTCAGAAGCTGAAAGTGCTTTGCGCCCCGCACGGCCCGAGCGTTTAGCTCAAAGTATTTAGTTCCACCATTTATTTTCTGGCCACCACTGCACGAGGGCATGAAGTGTTTATACATGAAGCAACCACGAGGAGTCGCAAAATTGTTGTTTTTGCTGTAACTGATCACCTGCTCCATAATTTTTAAATTTGTTGCCAACTTCTAGAATCTCTTCTTCCCAGCAGAATCACGAAAATTTGAAACTACTGCCCAAAACTTATTCGTGTCTTCAGCGCTTTCCCAAGTTACCAAGGAAACTTCATCAAACTGCCTTTCAATTACTGCAAATTACTTATCTACCTTTGCTTCAATTACTTTGCCAGCTCAACTATGAAGCTTGTGAAATTTTCTGGGCATTTGTTGATTTTCTGCATATCCAAATACAAATTTATGGCTGTTTGGCATTTCTCCTCTGTAGCTGCAGTACCAATTATATACATAATCTTGATCATAAGATTAACAGATAGTGATGCTTGTCCATTTTGGTATCTATAAAGACAAGTTTACCAACCCAAACTAAATATATTTGCACCTTTTCTCTCACAATGCCCATTACACGCCAGGAATGTGAACATATTTACTAGATCATATGCTATATACAGTTTATCCCTATCAAAGTATATGAGCTAGGGTTTCCTGCTCGCATTTCAGTGGAATTTATTTATGATGGACTCAACACACGTTTTTTGTTGGATCAGATGAATCACTAGTAATTTAAATGTGTATTTACAGAAGATTTGTTTCTTCTTATGAGGCGAGCAATGAGTCGATCGTCATAGCGACTCGAGAAGGAAGAAATCTAGTGATCCACACTTACATGCGAGCGAGCAACTGGGATTGCCTGCTGTCCGCCAACCACACAGCCAATTTAATGCAGCACCTCAAACAAAAAAAGTTAGGAATCTATAAAATTATTTAATTTACGGAGTTATATATTTTGGAAAAGTGAATTTGCTTTCCCAAACAAGTAGCACAAAACCAACAAACTCCTCTGGAATCGACTTTTGCAGTAGGCACAACCAACAACCAACAAATTGCGGCTGTACCTGCCTGTCTAAAGGTGCAAGATTGCCTACGGCATGTCATTGGCAACTGGAATTGATCTTTTTACTGAACTTTGCACTTTCGGTTGGCCAAATTGCACCATAACTTCTTGATGCTGTGGAACAAATGCTGCTCCCCGATCGGCCTGTAAAGCAGCGGAAAGCAGCGCAAAATCGTTCTTAAATTTTGATTTTGGCTCATAGCACCGAACTAATAACAGAAGTAGAAGCACGCAAGGATAATCTAGGAAATACTGCACACAGTGTTGTATAATGATTTATTTTACCAAGCTTTGATATCAATTATAGTTAAATACAAAGGGATTCTTTATTGCACTGGTGACATGGCGTGTCTGCTGCTATAGCGGCCGAATTGGAAGGTGGAAAGATATGCGTTGGAGGCGCTGAACATTTTTGAGTGACCGAGCGGAAGCGGGCGGGCGTCTGCTCGATCAAGAAAACTATGAGAACTCAAAGTCAGTGCGCGTCGAGCGCTTTACCGAGATCTTTCTATTGCTTACTCTCCGCTTTCTGCTAATAACCATTTCGTGCCAACATTAATCCATTGGCCAAAATATTTATGAACTGCAATATATTGCGAAACACTTTATTGTTGATAATTCAGCTGAATTGAATTATTTTTAATTTTTTAAATATTTTTATGAATTGATTTACCAGTAATGCAAACAGCTAAATAGGCGAGTGTGGGCAGCGAAGGAAACGCATGGACGTTATGCAAACTAGATTATGCGATGACGACTATTCGACTTCTTGTTTGATGTGTGATCAAATGGAAGATATACTTTGGGCTTTCAGTTTAATGATAGTATCAAATAGTCTCTCATCTCATTTGCTGATTGCGAATGATTTGCGCACAGTTGGTAGAGCTATGTATATCGTAAACACATTTTGTATGCTAACAACAAACATCAAACATCAAATCCATAGCTTATTTCAACCAATTACAGTTGCATTATTTAAGCCAAGTTTTTTATTAAATATCAACAAAAATTAATATTTGTTATGGCGCGTGCCTTGCGTTTTATCGGGGCTAGCATTTGCGACCTCTTCGTCTGAGCGTCGACTTTAGAATGCCTCGAGCATCGCCATTACATGCATACATATGTATGCTCGCGCAACACATACACACAGCATTGGTACGCGTCTTCGTGACGGCTCTCGACTGGCTGCGCACTCTATTTCTCTCACTCTATTACATTGGCGGGCCGAGGCTACGCAGACACGTGAGACAAAAGATACAAGCGGGAAGAGGATAGAAGAGAATAACGGACATACACTTACGCAGAAGATCACGTCTGTTTTGTCGCTTCGCTTTTTAGCGATGGTACTTTACATTAGAGATCGTACTTGTGGCAGTGCTAGACGTAACGATATAAATTAAATATATGCTTATATATGTATGCATGTACATATACAGCGAACCAATGATGTCTTCGTGGAGCAGCAGTTATTTATTATCTTATTAAGTTTTTTTTGATATAATTTTACAAAAAAAAAAATAAATATAATAAAATAAACAATAAATAAAATCTTCAATAAAGTCTTAAAAATATTCCTATAAACTAACAAAAGTTTAGTTTTTTTTGTTATTTTTAATATTTTTTAGGGTAGCCTTGATTCTTAATAACGTGTTTTAGTCACTGTTTGGCATCGATATTGGCATTGGCTTTTGGCCACTCGTCTTATACAACTTCTATAAGTTTAGCTTTTGAGCTAATGCTTCCTGATAGCATATGCCAATAATGCTCTATTGGATTTAAATCAGGGGTCTGGGTTGGTGTTCTGAATAGGCGTGGCGTGCTTAAGAATACAAGAAAAAAAGGTATTTATATATCTTTATGGGATAGCAATAAAATATATTAAAATATGCATATTCTCTCACCAGTGATTACAAACTTGAAATAAAAGAATGACGTACTCAAACTAAATTTTAAATTGGAGCTTAAACTTAATTAAGAAACAATATTTAGAAAATGAAAGTCCCTCAGTATCAGTTGTATCAACCCCATATTTGACTCTGAATTGGGGCATAGCTGGCCGCCCGGGCAAATAAAATACTCACATCGGGCTGGTGATATTATTGAGAAACATTTCCTCTGTACTTATTTAGTCTACACATATATTGTAAGCTAAATGTCTTAGTTTTAACTCTTTGTTAATGAATAAATATATTTCTAACGACCATTCACAGTCTGTAACAACGATTACGTCTTTTAAACGGACAGGAAACGGGGAATTTGGGAACAGATTTGTGGATCAGAGAGTGGGAGAGACTGACTATATTAAGAGCTTTAAGAGAGCAAAAGATTGCACTGAAAATGTAACACGTTTCCTTTCTATGATTAACTGCGTGGCAGATTCTGATTCATTGGCTGGCCTAAAGTATTTTGGCATGGCTTTTCATATTTATGGCCAATGGTCCCTAAGTGTAATGCAGGCATTTCTGTAGAATACATACCTGGATACAAAGGGAAGAGGAGTGATTCACTTACAAATAAGGCCAGCATCGGGAAGGCCACTCAAAACAAGGAATATAGAAAGAAGCCCGCAAAAGACTAAATAAATGTGCTGATTACACCAAAAGCAGTGTCGAATGAGCTCAAAGAGCAACATAGAATGTCGATAAGTGATGTGGAAAAGAAGAAGAATTCTTCTACTACTACTACTACTAATACTACTGTAGGCATATGGAGGTATACGTATGTAGCTCGTCCAATGCCTTCGGTTTCACCAAAACATAAGCTACAATTCAATCATATCAAAGTAGTTGTGCTACAGGCACAAGCCTCAGAATCGCAATAGATCTTCTATATCTTTGCTGCAGTTGTCTTTATTTGTATCAATATCTTAGACAGCAACAAATTATTCAAATCAGAAAAAGAACAGCAAATATTATAGCTGTCCATTAATTCTTTGCAAAATGCATTCATTAATATTATGAGATCTGTTTCTCTTTAAGATCAATGTGGAATTGGCTAATATTTGGTATGCCCTCCAGTAGCTGCCATTACACCTCTGAGGCGTCGCGACATCGACATCGACAATATTGGGGCATTTATGTCGTAGTATTGGGGTATTTTGCGCCACTCCTGGTTTGGTTTCGTTTGGCCGCTTTTCTCTTTAGCAATGCCCACCAATTCTCAAGAGGATTGAGATCCGTGCCATGGGGTGGGCTGTTAATAACTTTCGTGCAGCTATAAAGCAGCCAAGTGCGATACAGCAGCGATTTGTGTTTCGGATTGAGGAAAGCATATTTATCCATGTTTCCATCGATAAAGGCGAGTTGACCAACTCCAGATTCCAACATCCCTACACCATCACATTTCCACCGCCGTGCTTTACAGTTTTGCGGACCTTTTTGGCTGTCATCAGACCCAAAAAGGTTGAACTTGGACTCATCACTGAAAATCACATTATTCCAGAATAAGTCCAGCTAGCTGACGTATCCAGCCTATTCGCCTTATTTTCTTGTATGTATGTGTGTATGTGTGTATATGTGTATGTGTGTATATGTGTATGTATGTATATGTGTATATGTGAATGTATGAGTCGGCGCGTCGTCTGTCAAAAAGTGAGCCGAATGGGTGCTGCTGCTCTGTCGTGCACAGATGGAGAAGTCGAACAGAGCTACAGAGGCCAAGCTACAACAAAGCTACGCTACAACAGATACCACAGCCCAGCAAAATCCAGCCACACCGAAGTGCCGATGTCCCGATGTACCAGTAATGCCAATTTACGTCTTACAAATGGTTGTTCAGCGTGGAGGAAATGTAAAAAATGTCTAAATTGGATGTTTTACAAGCAGAACAAGAATAAATAAATTAGAAATTAAGATGTACAAATAAAATAAAATAAAAAATCATCAAAATCAGAATTTATTAAATCTCAAGTGTTTTATTTTCAGTGAAAAAAATGTCTTAACATCGCAAAAACTTCTTTTCTAGATTTTTCTATTTATTTTGTGCTCTTTCTGGCTTTTTTGACTAGTTCGATCTGGCTTGTCGCAGCCCTTAGGAGTTGGTAACGCTGGCCGACACACAGTTGCACGCAACGCAGGCACACATGCACACCATAAGCACACACGCCACCATAAGCACACACAGATAAAGAGAGAGACGACCACCAGAGTGCCGTTTTTCGAAATCGGCATCGGTAGTAGCGCACGCACACATGCGAAGCATGCTCGAAGCTGCTAGTGATGGCTGCGTCTTCGAATTTCGAACACCGACGCTTGCGCATCGAACATCTCGTGGCGCGTGCCCATTTCGTTGGCAACTGTAGAACTGAGCGGACGCTTAGTCCAACGAAAACAATTTTTTTTCTTTTTTTTTTTTTACCATCTGTCTCTTTGGACAGTTATTTTTTTTGTCGTCGCAATGCGACGTTTGCACAGCGAAAACTTCGTGGCGCCTATTTCGTTGGCAACTGTAAAACTGAGCAGACGCTTGGTCCAACGAAAATATTTGTTTTTTTTTTTACTATTTGTCCATTTGGACAATTATAAAATTGGATGAAACGTGTACAATGGGAGACTGTATACAAACATCATACCAGTACACGAAGCTGAAATTAACATAAATTGTTGATTGAGAAGATAATGGTGTCGCTTTCGCTGTCGCACTTGATTTACGGCGGTTGGGTTGACGTGATCGTCCAGCCTTGCCAAGTGCCTTCCGCGGTCACTTAGCTTGAATATGAGGCAGCCAAGTCCAACGTGAGCCCGAGGTGCTTTACCGTGCCTTGCGTTCTTGAGTGCGACCTGGCGACAGTTTATTTTTCTCAGCGCGAAGGTGATTTGCCCTTGCACTAAACTGCTTTGTTCTGGGCGAATGTGTATTTGCCAGCCCGGCTATCTGTATTTAATATGAGGTCTGCGCGCTTAGCTTAGCTACGTGTAAGTTATTTCGTTATGTAGTCCAGTGGCCGTGGTGTTCCCACGTGGCTCCTGATGGTGTGGTCCAAGTCCGGTGGCTTTCCTTAAGGATGTTGATCCGGAGTAGGATCCTTAGATGAGTTATAGTTATGATGATTAGGGTGGGAGACTTGACTCCTTGTGGTACAGTAATATAATTCAATAAAGACAAATAACGACAGTGTGCCGGAGCGCAATTTCAAGTGACTTACGTCTACTTTATTCGAAATCAAACTAAAGCTAAAGACAAAGGCAAAACATAATTCTACTCAGAAACGACAATGCATCGCGCCATCGAACCACAGTCGTCATGCCGACTCGGCATTCTAAGCGCCGCAGCACTCCAGCAAAGGAAGTGTCATACGATCGCTGCTGATTGTTGCTAGTGCAGAGCACTGAGCCCACAATTTGGCGTGTCAGCACAATTCATGTAGTGTTACTTAGTTGCTATGGAATTTATGTGTTAACTTGAATACTTTTTGTTTTATTCGCGCACTTTTGCTTGGCTTTGCAGAAAATGCAACTTTTCCAGCATTGGCAACAGATTTGCCGAACACTTTGAGTGCAATACTCAAAGGGATCAACTTTATAATATGAGATCCCGATCCAGATCAAAGTGTTCTTTGTGTAGTGAGTTTCATCCACTGCATAGCTGGCAATCATGGCTCGCTTCTCCCCTGGAGTTGCCAGCGGCAGTAATTTCTAGTATGTTCAAAATTGTGTCGTCTTCATTTATGTTTAGTATTTGGCTGTGGTTGTTGGCCTTAGCGTCAATCCCTACTTCAAAGAGACCTTGATGGAGCTGATGTAACGAACTTCGCTCTTGATGTTGCACCTTGCTCCACCCATACATTCAGCCATGAATGGTCTATGGCCAAACTGCTTCAGTTTATACTGCAGCCCAGCATGCCAAACACGATCGACGGCCTCTGCCATATCCGGATATATAGCAGAGCAGTATTCGCTGCTCTCGTATGACTGCAGTATCAACCGAGTATGGCAGCGGGTGCAAAAGTCAGAATTGGCTGAAAACGTGCTACGAGGTTGTCCTATGAAAAGGGTGTCTGGTCCAGTCCGGTCCAGTCCAGTCCAGTTTTGCTGATCGACATAATTCCCTGTCAACTTAAGTATAATCGTTGGGACAGACTGTGAATGGTCGTTGGAAATATATTTGCTTAAAGGCAGTCGGAGCTAAATCTTTATTGGAATCGAATCTGCGTGTACCGTACTCCTCGCTGTTAAGATTACGACTAGGATTAGAACTAAAGATACAAATGTTTTGAACATTCTAGCGTTAAGTAGTATGTTTGCCTGGTTTGCTTACGATTCGTTCACTGGAATGCTGCTTTTGTTAATTAACTAATTGACTTGCAGCACGGGAAGGACCTGGTATTTAGCCACAAATAGATGGTCCAGTCAACAGCTCTTTCTCATTGTCTTTGTCAGCAATGATGCAATGAGTTTTTACGGCAAAGGCAAAGGCAAAGGCAAAGTATTGCTCTAACTTGAGTTGCTGTTGTTTTAGATTGGCGTTGCTCAGGTGGCTGACTGGGTTTATTTTGTTGCATGTGCAGATTTTCACCAGTGCCAGTCATTTCTAGTGTGATCAAAGTGGTGTCCCCTTCATTTATGTTTACTGTTTAATGTTTCGTTGTTGTCGGCTTTAGCGTCAATCTCTACTTGCTGCTCTTCTTGATGACATTGATTAAAAACAAAACAAAAAAAGGCGTATCTATGCTATCTATTATATCCCACCCAGCCAACCGGATGCAACCGGATCAAGCACATTTCGCTCATAAATTTCATCAGCATCATTAGTAGCTCATCATCGGCATTTTGTGTTTGGATTGTTGCAATGCTGCAGTGGTAGCAGTGGTAGTAGTGATAGCATTAAAGGGCAACGTATCGTGATTCGAGCCCAAGTCACAACTATCTTTAATTTGTATTAATTCTCTTCTAATGGAAGTCTCGTCTGGATACCGAACGACAAGTTGGCAAACGTGCCACCAATAAATTGAAAAAGAATTGCGTGTTGTTAACTTATGTATGTATATGTGGTGTAATCGTAGTTACCAATGGTGGTGAATGGTCATTGGAAATGATCTCTGCTCGTATAAACTTTTTCCAGTTTAGTTGATATGAGTATACTGCTATTAAACAGTCTCTTTCATATGAATAATGCTGTCTGATCTAGCACATTCTGCAAAGAAACTTCAGCTTTTGTTTTCTTCGCCTGCACTCCAGTTTGGCTATGTGCAACTTATCGTATGGCGGATATACAAATTATTTAATTTCTGTTTTTAATACTTAAGTAGATTAACACATACGACGTAGCGGTGTTATTACTTAGTATCTGTAAGGGGTTGACACGCGGTGTTGCGAGTAATGAGAAGACTTGAATATTTCCGTGGCGATGACCGACCTTCTTTATTCTCAAACATCAACTAAACTCAAGTGACATAAATTCTTATCGTCAAAGCTAGCCCTCGGCCCTCGGCCCTCTAGCCGCTGAATTGCATATTATGCGAGGAATCGCATTTCGTTCGGCAACAACAACAACATCGAACTTCTATCGCTGTTGTGCAATACCCGCTCGGAATGGCCGGTGTCGTAGACATTCATGCTGACGATGCGTAATCAGCCTGAATATTTATGTTCTGCTGGTCAGTTGTGTTAACTTACATATATCAGAGCAGTGATTTTTGCCCATCTCTCTAATATTATTATACTGGCTTTTAGTGGAAGGATTCTTTAGCCTCACTCATGTGGTGTGAGTGGGTCTGGTACCGGCAAAAGAACCGTTTTCTTTATATTGCCTTAATTGTTTTTTGGATCCATACATAATATTCTCTTAACAAAGCTGAAGTATATTTTTCTTTGCCGAAATAGAAACTGGAATGCGTTGCCTTCCGTCAGCCGGACTACATCGGTGACCGTTGGAGCTTTGTGTTCAGTTGCCGGCACTTATCTTGAATATGAGGCAGCCAAGTAAACCGCCTGTCCAACGTGAGCCTATTTTTCTCAGCGCGGTAGTCCTACGTACATATACATATACATATGTTCTCGCAGTGCCGATTCCCGCATCCTCTATTTAATGTATGGCCTTCAGAAGCTGAAAGTGTTTTGCGCCCCGCACGGCCCGAGCGTTTAGCTCAAAGTATTTAGTTCCACCATTTATTTTCTGGCCACCAATGCACGAGGGCATGAAGTGTTTATACATGAAGCAACTTCACGAGGAGTCGCAAAATTGTTGTTTTTGCTGTAACTGATCAATTTTCTGGAATCTCTTCTTCCCAGCAGAATCACGAAAATTTGAAACTACTGCCCAAAACTTATTCGTGTCCTCAGTGTTTTTTTTCCAAGTTACCAAGGAAACTTCATTACACTGCCTTTCAATTACTGCAAATTACTTATCTACCTTTGCTTCAATTACTTTGCCAGCTCAACTATGAAGCTTGTGAAATTTTCTGGGCATTTGTTGATGTTCTGCATATCCAAATACAAATTTATGGCTGTTTGGCATTTCTCCTCTGTAGCTGCAGTACCAATTATATACATAATCTTGATCATAAGATTAACAGATAGTGATGCTTGTCCATTTTGGTATCTATAAAGACAAGTTTACCAACTCCAACTACATATATTTGCACCTTTTCTCTCACAATGCCCATTACACGCCAGGAATGTGAACATATTTACTAGTTCATATGCTACATACAGTTTATCCCTATCAAATATACAGTTTATCCCTATCAAAGTATATGCGCTCTTCGACGCTTAGTTGCGTTAGGAATCGAGAATTATTAATAATAATAATTACAAGCGCAATCGCAATCAGAATGCGAGAGGCCATTCGCAAGTTTTCTGGTTTTTACTGGCAGTCATGCTCAGTGGAATTTATTTATGATGGACTCAACAGACGTTTTTTGTTGGGTCAGATGAATCACTAATAATTTAAATGTGTATTTGCAGAAGATTTGTTTCTTTTTGAGAGATGAGGTTTCCCAAGTGGCGTATTCTTAGCCTTCTTATAAGGCTAGAACTGGGCAAATTTGCAGTTTGAGTCGATCGTTATAGCGACTCGAGAAGAAAGTTGCCAGTCTATTGAGTTTACTTATCAAAGATGCACTCATTTATTTCTTAAATATTTATGAAATTTAAAAAATAAAAAAACATCAAATCCATTGCTTATTTCAACCAATTACAGTTGCATTATTTAAGCTAAGTTTTTTTTATTAAATATCAACAAAAATTAATATTTGTTATGGCGCATGCCTTGCGTTTCATCGGGGCTAGCATTTGCGACCTCTTCGTCTGAGCGTCGACTTTAATATGCCTCGAGCATCGCCATTACATGCATACATATGTATGCTCGCGCAACACATACACACAGCATTGGTACGCGTCTTCGTGACGGCTCTCGACTGGCTGCGCACTCTATTTCTCTCACTCTAATACATTGGCGGGCCGAGGCTACGCAGACACGTGAGACAAAAGATACAAGCGGGAAGAGGATAGAAGAGAATAACGGACATACAATTACGCAGAAGATCGCGTCTGTTTTGTCGCTTCGCTTTTTAGCGATGGTACTTTACATTAGAGATCGTACTTGTGGCAGTGCTAGACGTAACGATATAAATTAAATATATGCTTATATATGTATGCATGTACATATACAGCGAACCAATGATGTCTTCGTGGAGCAGCAGTTATTTATTATCTTATTAAGTTTTTTTTATATAATTTTACAAAAAAAAAAAATAAATAAATAAATAAAATAAAATAAACAATAAATAAAATCTTCTTTAAAGTCTTAAAAATATTCCTATAAACTAACAAAAGTTTAGTTTATTTTGTTATTTTTAATATTTTTTAGGGTAGCCTTGATTCTTAATAACGTCTTTTAGTCACTGTTTGGCATCGATATTGGCATTGGCTTTTGGCCACTCGTCTTATACAACTGCTATAAGTTTAGCTTTTGAGCTAATGCTTCCTGATAGCATATGCCAATAATGCTCTATTGGATTTAAATCAGGGGTCTGGGTTGGTGTTCTGAATAGGCGTGGCGTGTTGTATGCCAAGTACATTTTAGCATTATGTGCCATGTGTTTGGGGTCTTGTGCTTATCTTGTTGAAAAAATAAGAGCTTGATCAGCCCAATTTCACAAGAGTTGGAACCAAATTTGTTTTTGATCGATCTGTCAATGTTTTTTACATGATCCATCACTCCATCAATTATTTCTAAGTCTCCAACACCATCAGCAGCCATACAACCCCATACCATAACGCCATCATCGTAGTTGCTTTCCTTTCCGATACCTTTTTTTTAGCTGTTCTCCATATACGCAGTCGCCCATCCGATCCAAATCTGTTGTATTTTGATTCGTTTGAGAAGAGGACATGACATTACCCGTTAGCTAGCTTTAGTTTTTCTAATAGTTTCTGGCTGCACGACTTAACTGATTTGACTGCAGAAGCTCTGCACTTATAGAATTCCTGCTAACAAATGGATCCGGGAACACTATTCTCTTAATATTCAGGCGATCGCCGCTTGTCAGGATGTGCGCCTTTCTCATTTACGTTTATTTCCCACGCGCCCTTCGTATTTGAGCCGTCCAATTGCAGATTAAATTGTGGAACGCCTGCGCCTGACATATAATCTTTGCAATTTTCGTTATCATTTTCGTTCTCTATCTGCAGCTAATGCTCTAAGAATGACTTTATTGAAGCCAAAAACGTGTCTTTTCATGATAATCACATAAAATCTCATTTAAACATGCAAATTTTGATTGATATAGGCACTGAAGTCAGTCGGTCAGACCCGATTATGGCAGGTTCACTCCTTAGTTCAAAGTAATCTGTTCAGCGTTGCTCATGGCAAGTAAGCACTGTACTTGGCAACTGTACTCATTGTGCAACTAATGTATCTATGCAAACACTAATTGTAGCGACAGCAGCTGTAATACCACCCACTCAACCAGTCAACCACTCAACCACACAGCCACACCGCCACACAGCTGACCCAATCCATCTATCCATTTAACCGCCTCCAAGCTGACCGCAGACGATTTGAAATCATGCAGATGCGTATTGCTTTGTGGTTGGGTGGTTGCTAAACCGCTGCAGCAACTGTGTGCTGTGTGGTGCAGTGGCTGTGGGCATGGGTGTGTGTGTGTGTGTGAGTGTGAGTGTGTGGTCTTGGTAGCCGGCAATTATTCATTGCGTATATGTCGCTAATTAGGCGCAAGTGTTGTCGATAATGAAGTGACGCTTTGTGCAGCGCTAAAGCGTTATGTGGGCACGAGGACAAGGACAATCAGGACGACGATGCCGACGTTGACGGCGACATATGGCGGTGCGCTGTTTAAGCTGTAAAGCACGTCGCCAGACGTGGAGCTCGCATTACACAGCGCACGTCTCGCCGATAGCTTCCGCTGGTGCGCGTGCTCCATTGTCCTAGCGCCGGCTAAATGGCTCTGTGTGATAACTTTTTTGTTCGCCCAGTAAGTGTAACAAAACGAAGCCAATCCAGCCCACACAGCCCACCCAGCCGCCCAACAGGCAGCCAGGCCATCCGACGCACGTGAACAATAGACAAAAAAAAAAAAAAAAAAAAAAAGAAGAAAAAGAAAAAGAAAAAGAAAAGAGCACAAAAACTTGCCACGGGTACGGGTAAACATTCCAACTAGGGCTAAGCGGGAACAGCGCGGCATAAACTCATCCCTTCTACCCGCCCCGCCACGCACTTCCAATCGGGCAACATAAATGGCCGCCCAATCGCGTGGCTAGCTCCTTGATATGCAAGCAACTTGTGGAGCATGCGCGACAATAGGTTTTTGCGATTACCAGATGCTCGGGTGGATCAAACTGAAATAGGAAAGAAAGCTGCACAGTCGAAGAAGCATAAGACAATATTTATACAGCCAGTAGAGGAAAAGCCTAGATCTGATGAGAATTAGATACATATACAAACATATATATATATATATATATATATATATATAGAGAGAGAGAGAGAGAGCGATACATATACTACTAAGCTAGTCACTCGTGGGCTACGGAAGCTGCCAGTAAAACGTTAACGAAGAAGTCACTGAAGTATTATAATAAGAGTTCCGCTGGTTCTTCCTTCTGTCTGCCACTGTCTGCCTACACCAAGTTGATAAACAGCCCTCGTATTTCATGTCAGCATCATTTTTTTCGGCCATCCATGACGTTCCTCCGTCTGTCTGTCCGTTCGCTGTCCTGTCCGTATGCCAGCTCACGTGCTGTGTGCCCCCTCCTGTCCGAGTTCGGCGACAAACATGAGCCTCATCCGCATCTCGAATCTCGCATCTCGCATCTCGCAACGCCCGTCCGTCCACACGACTGAGGCAAATGGCGTGCACGAAATCTCAATGCGTGACACCCTGTTGCGAAACAGAAAACAGAAAACAGAAAAAAAACCGAAAGAAAATAAATATTTTGATAAAATTAAAACGAATAGCTACGGATTTTTATTTACTTGGCAACACAACAAAATAAAATAAAAAAAAAAAAACCAAAAAAAAAAAAACCAAATGATGATAAAATTCCTTCTTCAGAAAGGACATTTTTGGCAGCACTTTCAATTTTTGATGCGCAATATGAATAAACCCGACTCGAAATGAGTCGAAATGAAGTAAACTCTGTTTTGACACAAAATATATGCTGGGGGAGCTGTAATGGAGTTCGTCTGATCGAGATACATTCGGAAAATATAAAATAAATAAATAAAACCAACTCTATATGGATGAAGTAGTAGCTTCATTCGGATAGACTAGCTTAGAGCAACCTAGAATAAAAATAAGACTACCTTTTTTGTGAAGCCTATTAACTAGTTGTCACAGATACAATCCGACGGCGAGAGTATTATAAAGTCATAAGGTTTGTGCAAAACAGAAGGATAATATGTCGAGTCTAAAGGGACAAAAAACATTTAGTGTGAAGATCTTGGGCATTGATCTATCTGTATGAAACTATCGATCAAATGTTATCGCTATGACACATAGATATAAGACATAAACAACTTGGGATAGCTACTCAGCCTAGAGTCTAGAGCCTAGAGTTTCGTTCATGTTAACAGATCTAATTGTCCCGTCAAATCTCGTTCCGTTAGGTGCACGGTAACTGGTAGTCGGGCATGGTGCACGCACTCGTACCGCTTTGCTCGTTTCGGATTGTGCTTTTGTCGGCCGCTGGTGTCGCCTTTTGTAGTTTTTATTGCCCCGTCTGTCAATATCCGGCGGCAGATTTCGCCCCAGTTGGAGCGACAAATTTGGCTGGATTCTCGGCGCTCGCCCTTTGATTCCATTTCCCGTGCGGCACATAAGTAATGCAACTGAATGGAGCTCCCGCACTGCTAGCTGTGGCAGCGCCTGTGCCTCTGTCTGTGGCTCTGACGCTGTTTGCATGCTACAACTTTAAGGATATGTGACCATAAACAACTGAACGTAAAATGCCAGCTCTCAGGGCCTCGGGGACGCATCCCATCAACTGCCTTCCTCTCCTCCCGTCCGTCCGACGGCTGGCTGTGAGCGTGTGGATATGTAAAAAAAAAAGAAGGGATAACGCAAAAGATGCCTGAGAGGTGTGGCATTTGGGATGTGTCGCTGGGAATGTAACCGTAACCGTAACCGTAACCGTTGCCCTTGGCTACGCACAATTTGAATTAAATTGCACTCGACGCATTCTGTGTGCCTGCAAGGACATGCAAAGGACTCGACTTTACCAACATGCCAGGATTCAATTAATTCGAGGACACTCGAGCCACCTGCTACTGCTACTGCTGCTGTTGCTGCTGCTGCTGTTGCTTCAGCTCTAGCCATTTGTACACAAATAATCAAGTTAGCCACGTTAAGAGCTTCAATTTAATATGTTGCCAAATTGGCTTTTACATGACAGCCAATGGCTAAATAAACACACACACACACACACACACACACACAGACGTCCTTCGTCCATTGTCAGCTTAGCTCTCAACAAATTCTTGAGCAAATGCAATCACAGTAAGCACAAATTGCAAAAACTTTGCCAGCCTTTGCTGCAGCTTCCGAAACTTCTCTAATTAAGTGCACTCGAATAGATGCGATGCGATGCGATGCGATGCGATGTGAATTTTGGATTAACAAAATTGTACTTTGGGAAATTTAACAAATCATGCTCTAAAGCCTAGCTGACAGGCCGCGACAGTTGAGTTCGTAAACTAAGCCAATCCAGTAGCCAGCTTGGGATCCCTGACTGAACTACTTACTGTACCATTGCACGCATAATTTCCAATAGTCTGTTGAAGCTCTCTTATGTATTGACTATGTCTCTTTCAATTCTTAACCTTTGGTTCACGTCTTTCACGCCTCTCAAGTCTTAGCTCTCACCCTACAACATAATGTATTCAGCTCACGTTGATGTCTTGTCGGAGCAAATGGTACGGCAAAACTTAAACTTTAAGTATGGAAGAGCAGTTCAAACCTTGTATATAGAGTTAAAGAACAAGTGTAATACACGTTCCAAAAAATAAATACGGAAAAGGAAACCAAACAGAACTTTTATTGGATAATACAAAATAGAAGTGGCGCCAATTTTTTCTGCTATGCTCGCTGTTGATTATGCATTAGAAATGCATAAATATTGATTGTAAAGGGAGCTATGGACGACCTGAGGATGGATATGTCGAATTTGGCTTGGGCTTTGGCTTTGGCTTCGGTTGCGGGTCGTCCTCCATTTGCGATTCGGACTGGCTGATGGAGGGCATCTGGGCAACAGAATGCGGGCGATAGATGTGCTCGTCAAAGATTTCAAGGTCCTGCACCGAAATGCTCTTGACCAGCGTCGTATTGGGCAGAATGGAATAGGTGGCCAGGCGTTCGCCACGTGCGCTGGCTATGGTCTCCGTGCGGAGATGCTCGGCTCCGTCGCGTGTGATCACGCACAGATCGATGTTGGAACCAGAGCCCAGATCGTTGAATACGCCTGCGCTAATTGCCTTGCGCACCAGCTGCTTTCCATCGTCCAGCTCCAGCGTGGGACTCCAGCCCTGCTCCAGCACAGCCATGGCAGCCAGAGTACCAGAGCCCATCGCTGCATAGGGTATCTTATCGATGGAGCCGCACGGATGAATGCAGTTTATGTGCGGCCCATACTTGTCCACGCCGCCCATGACTAGAGCGGCACTGATGTGACCCTGGTAGCGGAAGAGTGTACGACGCAGCATCATGCTGGCACAGATCAATGGCACCTGGCGACCCGTGTTCAAGCCATGCAGATCCAGCTCAGCGGACGTCATCAGCGTCATCTGTTCCGTATCGGCGGCGGTGCCTGCCCCACAGCAGCTGTGGAGGGACAGAACAAGTTAGACTAGAAGATTGGCCTGACTAAAAGATACTACTAAAAAGGCTAGACATATGGGCAAAACTTGCAATCGAACTTGGACTTATGAGATCGCTGGATTGTTGCGCTCCTACATACGAACAGACAGACAAGCTAAAGAGATCTAGACTGACTCATTTCGTTGTTCGACGGCCCAGCCCCCTGCAGTCTCTTATAAACATTTCAATTTCAGTGGGTTCAGAGTATAACTAGAGCATATTGGCACCTCGTTAGTTTGCTTACTATATGTGATCCTGCAGACGATGTATCTTCGAGCAGTTCTTGTCCGAGACAATGGGTCCCTCGGTGGCGCGCGTATCGGCACCGAGTATAACACCGTCCCGGTAGATGATGCCCACGATGGAAGTGCCCGTGCGCACTGCCGTAGGCGGATTATATCCGCTCCTAAGCAGATCTGCATTGCTGTAGAGTTGGGCATAGAAACAAGAAATGAGAGCTGAGGAGGGAGGATGCTTTGTATTTACCGCCTGGCATTGACGAAATTGAAGGCGCAGCGCATGTCTCTGTCCTGAAAGTCCTGTGCCTCCAAATACGACAACATCTTGTGGGTTAGACTAAAAAAATTTGATTTTATTTCTCGACTCAATTTTTGGTGCGTTCTATAGAAACTGACATTGATATGATTTGAAAAATTTGTATGGCTAACAACTGTAAATAGTAGCAGGCATCGCCTACCTAATGGCTAATTGCTTTAGCCCGGATTTTACGGCTGATGAAGCAGCGAAGTCATAGCAATCGAAATCGATTTCACATGCCGACTGTCTAACCATTTGATAAGTGTGTGCTGCTTGCCTAGTAGGCACAGGATATAGCCCACCTCTCTCTCTCTCTCTCTCTTTCGCTCTTGCTCTCCTCCCTCTCTTTCTCTTATGTGACACACAGCGAATGCCCAGGCTGAAGCTGCCTTTGCTAAGTAATCGAACTCGTCGCATGTAACTAATAAACCCAATGAATATTGAAGAATGGCTTTTAGAGAGAGAGATGGAGAGATGGAGAGAGGGGGAGAGAGACCGATGGAGCTGTGACTGTGGCTGTGGTAATTAATGTGCAAGCTCTGCATAGTCAGAGGGGAGTCCTTAAATAGTATGATTTAAGGACAGAATATGAAGAGTGAATCGATTTCAGGCAACTGACAACTTACTTGTCGCACGAAATACAATTAGGATTAATTAGAGTCCGGTTATATTTTAATTAGCATTTGGACAGCCCCCACCCTCAGTCGCACTGCGGGCACTCGAAGCGCTGCTATGCAAATGACAAACACTTTGATTGGCAGCTGGGGGGCGGACGGTTCGCATTGGGAATGGGGCAATGCTAATGGCAAATGGCAAATGGCCGAGCTGCAAAAATGACTTCCAGTTGCAACTTGACGACAACTTTGCAGCAACTTAATTACGAGCGAGGGGGCGGAGCGGCCAAAAGGACTTGAGATGCCGGACAACGACTGCTTTTTGGGACTGGCAGCTGGCGGCGGACTTGCAACTTGCAACTAGCAACTTCGAAGTTTGCTTAAACAATTTTGCGCTGCATTTGGCCAAGAACTGAAAACTTTGCAGCTGCTTATGGCACAACAATGGCAACAACAAGGATGCAAAAACCAGATCCCAATCGCAATCCCAAATCCAAATGCAACTTTCGTTGTGCTATCCGCAAATGCGCTCTTGGCCAGCTGTGCCTATTGCAGCAAAGGCGCGGCAGATGGGTTACTCTGTCCACCCACAGCTCAAAATGAAAGACAAAAAAAAATAAAAAAAAAAAATTGGAAAATATTGATAACTATCTATATTTTGCTTTGCTAACAATTCCTTATAACTGAAAGCTCCTAAAGGGGTGGCAAAGTCGTAGGCAAAGTCCATTCAGCGGTGCGTAAGACAGACGTGTCCGGGATAATAAGACGTTTATCGAACCGCTCAAAAACAAAAAACATGTTGAAAGTTTGAGAAGTTACTGAAGGAACTTTTCAAATCCTCTTAGAATGGCTGCCAAAGCCAAAATGGCAAGCCAGCAATATAAGAAGTGCATTAAAATCCAAATGGATTATGCAAAATTAATATCCAAAGTGTTCAGGTAAATGGAAATCTTAACAATGTTCGAAGCGGCAAAAACCGTTTTCAATTGGGCTTGCGCTATACGATTTGTGCGGTATTGCTGCTAGGAACTGCTTTTATAAGCTTAATTAAATGTGAATCAAACTCAAACTAAATTCCAGCTAAATTTGATGGCCGTTGAGGCAGACGGCAATTGAATTGTTTTCGAAATAGAAACAAATGTGACCAGCTTCAATTTCGCTGAATTCTCGTTGAACGGCATGTGACTTACGCGAAAGAGCGGGACAGCTGCTCTCTGCGCTGTGAGCTCTGCTACTTATCTCGCATCTACCGCTGAGCTTCAGCGCCCTTGCTGCGCAACGCTGTCAATAAGATGTTCGAAACGTTTGCATTTGCGCTCGTGTGCAGAAGCAGATTATGGCCCATTGAATTGTGGCATCAAATTGCTTAATTAAATTGGTCAGCCAGCTACAAGCGGTATTTTGTCATGGTTACCTAAAGCTAAGTTTGATTGCTAATTGCAGTCAAGCAAAAAAAAAAAACAAAGAAAAAGAAGAAGAGAATAAGCCATGAGAGATGCTGCAACTAGAGCGTATTGTTGCCTAGTTACAACTCCTGTTCGCCCCATCTCGTCCTCTCTCTCTCTCTCTCGCTCTCTCGCTCTGCCGACAGCACATGTGCAGCTAATTAAACGGGACATTTGACACGGTTCGCTAATTATTATGAAATCTGCGTCGAAGAGCGATGAGAGCTGGGCCACGGACAAAAACTTATTCAATTGTGTGCCGTATCCTGGCAACGAAACAAATTGCATTTGCACACAACCCGTTTTGCAACTAACTCACCTGTCTAACCCTGCCCCCCTGCCCTACCACTAGATGCTTATCAAGGATTTTGCTTTGCGTGGTTTATTTGATTTCTGATAGAAGTGAAGTTTCATTTACATATGGACACTCACTTGAAACTCATATCTCAATTACCTTTCACAAATAGTTTTGTTCATTTGCATCCAATTATCAGAAATGCGTCAACCCACACACATGCTGAAGATGTCCTTGTAACGACGACAGGACCTCAATTCAACAATAAACTACGAAATAAAAGCATGAAATTGGAAATAAAAGCATTTTTATTAAATACAATTTAATTTATCTCTTTTTTCAAATTGCAGTTTTAGGTATATTTTCTCTACATTTGAAATGCGCTTAAAAATACTGAAAAAATATTAGATTGCTATTAAAATAGCCAGCATAGAATAGTTAGCAGCATTTTCGTGCAGAAATATGCGGTCACACTGTGTGAGGCGATCTGTTGATCCGAACAGCTGTTTACCCGAACAGTTAGAATTTACCTGGCGTTGGCTAGCCATGACTGCTGCGGCGACAAGCGACGATTTGGAGATTCGTGTGGCTGGTGTGGAGGATGGCGACAGCATGATGGAGTTCCTCCTGTTGCACTACTATCGAGAAGAGCCACTTACTGCCGGCTGTACGCCATCAGAGCCGGACCTAGAGGATACGGAATTTTTGCAGTCCAATGTAGCACATGGCACCTGCCTCTTAACGTTCCACAATGATCGTATTGTGGCCGCCGCCGTCGCCGGTCCTAAAGCGGCCAACCATTCAGAACTTATGCTACAGGAGGCCGAAAAGATGGCTGGCACAAAATGGGGTCGCATTCTGGGCATTTTGGCCCGAGCAGAACGTGATGCAAACGTCTTCAATCGCTACAGCGTGAGCACAGCTCTACATTTGCACGCCATTGGTGTGGATCCGCAATTGCGCGGACGTGCTGTAGGTGAGCGACTTCTGATTGCCCTGGCCGAGCGAGCCAAAGAGCTGGGCTATCCACTGCTTACCGCCGACTGCTCCAGCTTCTACTCCAGCCGCCTGATGAAGCGCCTTGGCTACGAGGTGGTCAACCGCATACCCTATACCGACTACGTGGACGCCGCTGGGGAGCAGCTCATTCGACCACCTCCACCACATAAGGCCTTGGAGACGGTCGCTCTACGTTTATAACTCGATTTCACTGGAAACTTGTTATCAGAGCGGCAGGGAGAGCAAAAGGGAGAGGAAGTAGGAGGAGGCGTTATCTAAATTATTAATGAAAAGCATTTGCCAAGACATCACAAATAGTGTACATTAGTATAACTACTAGATTATTGGACATACAGCTGTGGTCATAGAAATAGTAGTGCGACTGAAACATTTTGCGATAAACATAATATTTTGATAAGAATTTGTAACGAGTATTACGATTAACATATTTATATTAAAAAAAAGATTATATTTATCATAAAGTGAATTGCAGTCGCACTACTATTCTTATGAACACAGCTGTACATGCGTACGTACAAGAAATCAATGATGTAATCCGGAAATCTATTTGTATATATATATATATATATATATATATATATATATATATATATATATATATATATATATATATATATATATATATATATATATATATATATATATATATATATATATATATATATATATATGTATGTAAATAGTGCGACAGACATTTGGCTCGAAAGGCCTCGCTATGTAACAACTAGATTTACGACAAAAGATTGCCCAATAGAAGCTGTAGATTTGGCCTAGACAACATAAAAACGTGCTAATACACAATATATGTATATGTACATAGTTACACTTAGTTAGAGAACTGTTAACTGTTTTATATTTAAATAAGTTTATAAGCTAATCTAGTCTAGTTGCGTTGGAGGCTATATTAAGTTGACCTGAGCAGCTGCGTCCTGCTCTTAACTGGTTTAAAATGAACAACATTGTTGACAGATAGTCGGAGGAGGAGGATGTGTGTGCGTGCTTTTCATAATTGAGTTCGGATTACGCCGTAAGTTGCTGGCAACGAACTATTTATGGAGCTGATGAAAGACGAGCCATGCGACAGGATGCAAATTAGATGGCCAAGGCAAATGCGAGACTTGTTAGTAAAGCGGAATGGTCAATAATAAAGTGTTATATATGTATGTATTTATGTGTGTATGTGTGTGTATAGAGTTTCATTGTTATATTGGACAGAGATGGAAAATGGCTGGTAGATGGCAGCTACAAATGTATCTAGGATCAACAGCAAATGTAATCCGCACAAAAAGGAATACACAAAAGGATGTGGCAAGGAAGCTGCCACCATTGGTCAACGGATTATGGCGCTGTGCTTGAGTCCCGCTTCAAGTGAAATCGAGCGCGTGAAGTTTAAGTGCCGGCCATTGTCCAACGAAATTTGGGGTAATTGGAGCAAAGCTTATGGGTGGCCCAAGGTCAGCGGCCAAAAGGAAAAAAAAAACTAACCGAAATTGTTCAAACAAATCAACTAAAAATAAAGAAATGCTGCACAATAAAAGCGTTAACAGTGTGTGCGAGCGAGACAGACAGACAGAAACAGAGAGTGAGTATGAGTGCGAGTGCGAGTGTGTCCTTGAACATTGTGTGCCAAATGCATAGGCATCTTGGGCGCGAGGGAGCGAGGCGACAGGCAGCGATAGCGACAGCGGCAACGGCAGCGACAGCGACAGCGGCAGCATAGCTTAACACACACTTCAAGCGCGAAGCGAGCCACAGTCACGTACATTTTATAAACTTGATGGCACGTCAGGCCCTTTGTCCATAGCGCCTGGCCTAGTGCCTGCTCGCTCGCTCTCGCCTGTTTGGGTAGCCTTTGGCTGCGCGCCTGCTTGCGTTCGTCAACTGTGCTGTGCTGTGCTGTGCCGTGCTGTGCTGCGCTAGCAATTCGCCGCAAAGCTTGCCATATTCGCCGCACACACCATTTGGCCGTCGCTGCTGCTGCTTTTGCTGCTGTCGCCGCTGCTGCTGCGCTGCCGTTGTTCAAAAAGCAGCGTTCAATGCTGCCAAAATGCCAGAACAATTCGTGCCGCGTGCGCGTTCGGTTCGTTTCCTTTAGCAGCGGCTTACACTTGCTGCTGCTCAGTTGCTGCTGTTCTCAGTGTTTTTGGTTTCAACGTGCTTCACAATTTTGTTGACTGTGTGTGTGTGTGTGTCTGCCTGTTTGTGTGGCTGTGTGTGATTGTATGTGTGCGTGCTCTTGTGAAAGTAAACAACAAGCCGCTTGGCGCCGGCAAATCTAAGAACCAGTCAAATGTGAAGTAAACCAACACTGCACGAAAACAAAAAAAAAAAAAAAAAAAATGGCGCTGAGCAGCGGCAACGGCAGCCAAAGTCGAATTCGAAATTCATTCATTGATTGAAATTCGCGCGATTTGCTTTGCACGGCCATTTTTCAAATTTGTTTTGGTTTTTTTGTTGTTGTTGTTGTTTGTTTGTTTGTTTTTTTTTTTACAGTGCTATTCAACAGTAACCGTTACCGAAACTCTGAAAAACCACAGCAAAAAGAAGAAACAGCTCAAAGATAAAAATCAGCTAAAAATGCCGCGTGAAATGTTGCAAAAACGCGTCCGACTCAGCCGGCTGTGGATGCTTCCGCTGCTGGGCCTGTGTTTGGCCAGCTTTGCCTTGCGCTGCGATGCGCGTGCGGTAAGTGCCTGATGCAGCCACCTCCTCGCCTTCTACTCCTACTCCTACTCCTACTCCTGCTCCTCCACATCCACATCCCCCTACATGTGCTTGTGCTTGCCTAGTCAAAAGCTATTCATGGCTTGCCACATGGCATTCCACACGAAGTTGCGTCGAAAATCCTCGCCGCTTGACTGAATCGCCATCGCGATTGCTTTGTTGCGCCCAGCTCGCTTAAGGATGTCGCGCACAAAGCGCAATTGATAGATTAAGTGCTCTCTGCCTTGAACGAGCGCTCAGCGTTTAGCATCTAATTCACTTTGCCAACCCACAAAGAATTTATTAATGGAACACAAATTGTTGGAAATACTTTGAAAGTTTTCGCGCCTTAGAATGCGGCCAACTAATTACCAATTAACAAGATTTGACTGTCGGAAAGGTGTTTACATTTGCTAACTTTAACAGACAGTTAACTTGTCGGCAGTTGTCTTAACTGCTCATTAGACTTTTTTAGTAAACAAGAAAGAGCGACGGAACTCTCACAATTCCCTTGCATGTTTCATTCAAATAAACTTAAGTTATATTTGTATTTATTTAATCTGATCAGAATTTGACTGAAAAGCTTCAGAATTCTGTCTTAGTAGTGCTATGGAGTGATCTTAATATTGAATCAATTGAACAAATGCAAATCCTTTCTCAAAATTTCGGGCATAATTTGAAGTAAGACTTCACAAGTCATAAAAGTATAAAATCTATAAAAAAAACATTTGCATCTTCTAGAATTTTAGAATTTTAATAACGATAACGAATAACGGAAATTTGTATGTTTAATATAACTGGAAACTTCCACGGCAAATGTTCCTATATCAAATGAAATCTTTTTTATCGAACAGTCAAGAGCTTTAAGATTCGGCTCAAACTCAAATCAAAAATGGAGCTCTCTATCTCGAAACTGTAGAGATATAATATATTATCCATAGTATATTTATTCTCATTGTATCCACATTGGGAATATCGACATCCGAAACATATCTTCTTATATAAAATAATATATACGTTATATTTTCTTTTAATATACATATATTTTATATGTATTTAATACAATTCCATCATATATATTTTTTAAATAATTTATAAATATTTTATAAATATTAAATAAATATTTAATAAATATTTTATGAAAATGTTATATACATCTTCTATAAATTTCATACATATTTTATACATATTTTATATATATATTTTATACATATTTTATACATATTTGAAATATATTTGATGTTCATAAAAATAGTAGTGCGACATAAATATACTATTTCTGCTATGCACTACTATTTCTGTGAACATGAGCTGTATATTTATTTCTACAGACATTTTATAGTTCGTATCTATCATTTTCAGATAGATATCTGACATATCAAACTATCAAGTATAGTTGAAAATTCCTATTATACAAATTAAAGCTACTTAAAGACGTATTTTATATAAAGAACAAATAGATATTATTAATGGATATAAGATCTCATTGTATAAATCATAATATCTATATCTATATCTATATCTATATCTATATCTATATCTATATCTATATCTTTATCTTTATCTATATCTATATCTATATCTATATCTATATCTATATCTATATCTATATCTATATCTATATCTATATCTATATCTATATCTATATCTATATCTATATCTATATCTATATCTATATCTATATCTATATCTATATCTATATCTATATCTATATCTATATCTATATCTATATCTATATCTATATCTATATCTATATCTATATCTATATCTATATCTATATCTATATCTATATCTATATCTATATCTATATCTATATCTATATCCATATCTATATCTATATCTATATCTATATCTATATCTATATCTATATCTATATCTATATCTATATCTATATCTATATCTATATCTATATCTATATCTATATCTATATCTATATCTATATCTATATCTATATCTATATCTATATCTATATCTATATCTATATCTATATCTATATCTATATCTATATCTATATCTATATCTATATCTATATCTATATCTATATCTATATCTATATCTATATCTATATCTATATCTATATCTATATCTATATCTATATCTATATCTATATCTATATCTATATCTATATCTATATCTATATCTATATCTATATCTATATCTATATCTATATCTATATCTATATCTATATCTATATCTATATCTATATCTATATCTATATCTATATCTATATCTATATCTATATCTATATCTATATCTATATCTATATCTATATCTATATCTATATCTATATCTATATCTATATCTATATCTATATCTATATCTATATCTATATCTATATCTATATCTATATCTATATCTATATCTATATCTATATCTATATCTATATCTATATCTATATCTATATCTATATCTATATCTATATCTATATCTATATCTATATCTATATCTATATCTATATCTATATCTATATCTATATCTATATCTATATCTATATCTATATCTATATCTATATCTATATCTATATCTATATCTATATCTATATCTATATCTATATCTATATCTATATCTATATCTATATCTATATCTATATCTATATCTATATCTATATCTATATCTATATCTATATCTATATCTATATCTATATCTATATCTATATCTATATCTATATCTATATCTATATCTATATCTATATCTATATCTATATCTATATCTATATCTATATCTATATCTATATCTATATCTATATCTATATCTATATCTATATCTATATCTATATCTATATCTATATCTATATCTATATCTATATCTATATCTATATCTATATCTATATCTATATCTATATCTATATCTATATCTATATCTATATCTATATCTATATCTATATCTATATCTATATCTATATCTATATCTATATCTATATCTATATCTATATCTATATCTATATCTATATCTATATCTATATCTATATCTATATCTATATCTATATCTATATCTATATCTATATCTATATATATGTATATA
>JAWNON010000053.1:1912500-1947500 GCA_035045945.1 Drosophila anceps
CGGATAGAGAGAAAGAGAGAGTGAGATGGATCGAGAAACTGACTGATAAAGAAGGACATAGCGAGAGGGAGAGACAATTATAAAGGAAGTCAGACAGAGAGATAGAGAGAGAGAGAGAGAGTTTTGTATACCAGAGAGAAGAAGAAAGACGGGACGGATAGAGAGAAAGAGAGAGTGAGGGAGAGAGATGGTGAGAGATAATGCAAGAGAAACTCAGAGAGATGAATCAAGAATCTGACTGATAAAGAAGGACATAGCGAGAGGGAAAGTCAGACAGAATCTCTCTCTGAGAGAGAAAGACATATAAAGGGTTAATGAGACATGTGTGAGAGAGAGAGAGAGAGAAAGAGATTTTCGTGACAGAGCTAATTTCTCTTCTTCATTTCAAGCTAACAAAGATGTGCGCCACAACATTCCGAACTGAGAAACTTTTCCATCGTAAAGTTTATTAAAAAGTCTATCAAATTAAGCGATATTAAAATACAACAAAAATTTAAGCAAATAAAACACTTTGCATTTATAAGGGATTAGATTCAGTGGAAAAGTGCCTAAGGTTTCCCCTGTCAAAAGTTTTTTGTGCAAACTTCGCAAACTTTTTCATGACGAAAAGTTTATTTTTACAAATTCTATCGAGATTTCTTCAAAAATTAAAACAAAAATACAAATCGACGGAAATCTGAAGCCAAAGAAAAACCCAATTGGGAGACTAGGAAGATTTTAGCTCCATACTTATCGATTTGGTCATCGATAACTTGAAAAGGTGACAAATTAAGCTGCAGCTTGAGATATATATAAGTGTATAGAGTTGACTGTTGTTGCCTATTGAGTCTATAAACTATAGACAAGTCAATTAACCACATCATGTACAGGGTATCACAACTAAAGAGCTTCGATTGATGTAGTATACACAAAGCTGTCAAGAAAGAATTTCTTGTAGAGCTGCACAAAATATGTCTACACCTAGGCCAATTAGCAGCAAGCAAGAGCAAAAGAGAGAGGGCAAGAAATCGAAAAAAAGAAATAGAGAGAGAGAGAGAGAGAGAGAGCAGCTGGAACGTAGCAGCAATAAAGGCAAAAGCAAAGGCACAGACAAAGGCAAAGGCAAAGGCAAAGGCAAATTAATTTGCGGACATTTGAGACGGTCAAAGTTCGAGCGTAGAATAAATGCGGCTGATGATAATGAGGCCTAGGCGGAGTTTGCCTTTAACCATGATGAGGCCATGGACCACGCTGATAATGATGATGAGATGATGTTGATGGCTGCTGGGCAATGCTGCCCGAGGGTCCTTGACTTGTATGTAGTCAGGGCCGGCAGCAGTTGGGCAAATGATGGCAATGGTTAAGCGATGAAACGTTATCGTTCGCTTGGGCTTCATTGATAACTAATGTGGGCCCATTAATCGAGGCAGTCAGTAGTCATTGTTGTTGGCCAACAACTTGGCCAAGCAATTGGGCCGCAATGCGTGTTAAACATTTTATGCCAACCGACCCGGCCGGCTGCTTAATAATTGAACAATAAAAAATGGCGTTAAGTAATTTGTGTATGTGGAAGTCATAAAACACTCACACACACACACACACACACACATGCACACACGAACACTCACGCACACATGTGCATTAATTGTTAATTTAGTGTTCGTTTAAGTTTAATGATTCGTGGTCATGAAATTTTAAAGTTTATTACCAAAGCGCAGAGCTAACAAATTACAAATGCAAAGACCCCTACCTCAGCACGCCTACGCCGTGCCTCCTGCCACACACACAAGCACGTATAAAGGGGAGGAGAAAACGAGCGAGAGTGGGAGAGAGAGAGAGAGAGAGAGAGAGAATAAGTTCCTCTGGCAACAAAAATCCACTGATTCATGTTAATTAAATGTGACACAAGTTTAACAACTTTTCTTTTGGCACGCTTCGTTTCATTGTCGCTTAAATACCCTGTATAGTATGAAACAGGCGGGGTGTGCTCGAAAACACTGAACAAGTAAGACCCTATTTAGTGCTGGTAAAGGCAAATCATTCTTTTTTTTTGCCTAATTTTAAAATTAGTTTTTATTTTTGTATCATATAAATACAGGGTATTTACGTATGTGTAACTATGTTACTTTGAAACACTGGATTAAATTATAAATGATTCATGAAATAAATCATCATTTACTGCCTAACCATTCAGTGTTCTTAGTTGCCAGAGTATTACTGAGTCGGACATGCCCATGAGTTGCTCTTCGCGCAATAAAATGTTCCAGCTGCGGGCCGCACAAATTCGTTTGCCATTGTTGCGGCGAACAGTCGTTTGCCCTGCCCCGTCGGGCCGCCACGGCGTCAGCTGGCTCCCGGCCATTGCCAAAATTTGGACCTCAATTTCGATTTCGATTTCGACTTAGATTTCGATCAATGGGCAAAAGTTTTGCGCTTTTAATTAGAATTTTAGTCCGCAGGCTGGCCGCCAACTTGTAGCTGTGGGCGTGGCACATTGAAAGTTTGTCAATGTGGCCACACACACATACAGAATGACATTCTATATGAGGATGTTTCGATATAAGGCACCTGCTTGTGGTCCTTTTTGTGGCTGTGCAAAGTTTTCAGTTGCCCGTTTAGCAGTGCCTGAGCTCGATAAGACGTGTGCCAGCTCAAAGTGTTTAGAAAATTGGAAATGAGTTCATTCAAATGGAGAACTGGCAAAGACTGAGGCCTTAAACAAAAACATTCACTTTGATTCTTTGGTCACACACACAAAGAGCACAGAGAGTGTATGGAAAATGCCACACATAACAATGATCTGGTCACACTCTTGGCAGGCATGCAGGCAGACAGGCAGAGGCGGGCAGGCATACATGCATGCATGGGGATGGCTGTCTGGGCTGTCATATTGACAAATAGCCATAGCCTAAGCATAAGAACCCAAAGACATTAACATTCTTCTGCTTTTGCTTTTGTGTCTTCAGAAAATAACCGTTGCAATTGCTCGTCCACCATCTTTGCTCAGCCTCTCTCGCTCTCCCTCTCGCTCCCTCTTTCGCTATCTTAATTTTGAATACAAATTTAACAGCAGCCATCAGCACCCCAGCGCTCTCTTTCAATTTCAATTAGAAACTTTAACTGCACTCACACACAAAGACACACACAGATACGCGCAGACATTTAGATGGTCGAACAGACAGAGACAGACAGCAAGACACACCCACACAGTCTCAGTTGTGCTGCGCTGCTTTTCAAATTGTCGTCAGCAACTGCAGCGACTGAACAGGCGAATGGTTTCTGCCGTTACCGCTGCCGCTGCCACTGCCGCTGCCACTGCCACTGCCGCTGTCGCTGCCTCTGCCCCGACCCTGTCAGCAGCTGGCAGCGCATTGCTATGCGTTTCTATTCCACTGCAATGTTGGGTGAGAGCAATTTAATTTCTTTTCAGCTGCCATTCGTAACGTCTTGTGATGAAGCTGCAACGACTTGGCAATGCCCCTGCCCTGCCCTGCACCGCAAGTAGCCCCCACAATGATCCAAGCTGTCTGTACGTTTGTATGTATGAATGAATGAATGTGTGCAACTATTAAAGTAAATCACTTAAGCTGCTTGCAAAAATAAAAGCAGAGCCTCACTGTGGATCTCTTTCACACACACACAAGTACACACCCATACACACGCGTAATGTGCTTGTCATATACTAAGAGAAATGACTTGAGTGTATGCGCACACATACATATGCTAGATGGATACACATACATGTGTACATGCTTAAGTGCGGCTGTTAATATTTTGCGTCTTTGAGTGCATTATTCAACATTGGCTCGACCGTAAGTAGCGCAAGGATTAGACTATGTAAAGCAAATTACGTAGTTATCCTTGGGCTTCAAATGCATGTCAAGTGCAGCGCAACGACAGCGTCAGAGAGCGCGAGCGAGAGCGACACTGACAGCGGCTTTCTAATTGAACGGGAACTAAATGAGAGTAAGAACCAACTCTGCTCACTGCCTGTCTCGCTCGCACCAAGGCAGATCTTAAATCTGCGTTGCGCTTGTATGAATAAGATCGATGTCTACTCCTTTTACTGTAGCGACGGTTGTTTTTGTTGCCTATTGAGTGAGAGGGAGAGAGAGAGAGTATAAGCTTTGCAATGCAAAACAAATTCAACTTTCCATCCCATTCCAACACAGTAGGCATTCAGCATGAGCTGAACATGAGAAACTAGAAAATCTATTATTGTCGTATCATGTAGCTATGTAGCTAAATCTCTTTCGCTTCCCTTCAAAAACAAAAAAGATTTGGAAAACATAGAAGATGTAAAAAATAATTATAAACTAATGAAACTGAATAACATGGAGCCCGTCCCAGAAGAAGTTAAGAACGTTCTGGTTGTAGTGGCCAGATTGTGCATCGTATGCCACTTTCTGGCCCGTTCGGTGCATTTGCTGATCGACTGGAACCTGGAGCGTACTCTGCTCAATTTCAACTGGCGTTTCGGTGGGCTCGGTGCCCATATCTATATTATGACCGTCGTGGTCGTCCAGCTGTTGGCTTGCGCCATGGTGATCTTCAATTAAAATCGCCAATAGGCCGCCGGCCTGCTCAGCGTGTTGGCCAACTTGCGCATTGCCTCGAATCCTATGTTCTGGAACTTCGAGATGTATGCTGATCTGGCCGCCCTGGTCGTAACCGTTCTATTGGCCACCATGCCACAGCATCGTCCGATTCGCTGCGCATTCCTTTTCGTTGCCTATTTGACCTATAAGAGTGTTAATGACGGCTTATTCTGGCATCTGATACATCTCTATGGGGTCAAGATGATGGCCGTTTTGGTGATGAGCGGCCTTCAGCTGAATTGGTCCACAGCCTTGCTGCTCCTACTACTTATCGCCCAGAACTTCAAGGCCTTCGCCTGGTGGGAGCTGCCCTATACACTAATCAATATGTCGACCATATTCTATATGCGCTTTCAGTTCTGGCAACTGGTTTCAATGCTGGGCCTCGTCCCAATGACCGCTATCTATGTTCAGGAATTTTAACTGTTATATTTGAAAATAGTTTAATTGTTATATATATATATATATATATATATATATATATATATATATATATATATATATATATATATATATATATATATATATATATTGTTACTGTTCTACCAATAAAATGTTGTGGCGCTTAACTGTCTTTTTTTATCTTGTTGTACCACAAAAATACTGTTAAATTCTTGTTATATTGCTTATTGTTATATTTTACTGTTATACCAATATACTATTATAAAGTGTTATACTATTCAGCTGTGATATAGTTATACTGTTACACTAATATACTGTTATACTAGTATACTGTTATACTGTTATACTAGTATACTGTTATACTGTTATACTAGTACACTGTTATGCTTACATACATTACTCTTTGCTACTATGGTGTTCAACTCTTGTAATGGTTTACTGTTATACTGATAACACTTTATAGCTACAACAGTAATAACTGTTTGTTAACTATACCAACTTGTCATTGCATTACACTCTATTGTTATATTGTTAGGTCGATATACTGTTATAATATACTATAATATTACACTCTTATATTATTATACTGCTTTACTGTTATACTGTTGTACTAGTATATTGTTATACTAATATACTAGTATACTGTTATACTAGTACAATATAATGTTATACCTATATACTTTATTCCTTGCTATGCCCATTTCTTGTCACCATAATACCCTGTAGTGGGATTTGATATACTTTTGGTTTTTTTTTTTTTTTTGCTTAGAGACTGTCAACATTTCTCCATTTCTGCTGTAACTTTTAAAGTGATTTTCTGTGCACTTGCCTCGTAAGTGCTTAAATATTCCTATACAAACACACACAGACACACTCATACACACACACACACACACACACACACACACACACACACACACACACACACACACACACACACACACACACACTTGCACACAATGTGCTGTATAGTTGAGCTTGCCTTACTGTACCGCACACCCTGTGTGAGTGAGTGACTGTCTGACTAACTGGCTGACATTCAAGTTGTCTTCTATTTTAATAAATTTGGCGCCATGTACTCGTATGCAAGCAAGCGCGACACTTGACAGCAACACGAGCGAGATGGTGGGAGGGGAGTGGCTTGTTGTTACTGTTGGCGCCACAGTCGGTGTCGACATCGATGTGACGTCACTTTGCGCTGGCGACATTGTTGCCACGCTGCAATTGCCACGACTCTTCTCCCACCACAGACTGCTTCCATTTGCAGCACGAAAGGCGGGTCACATCAAGGACAATGCAGCTGTGTGTGTGCGAGTGTGTGTGTGTGCGTGTCGCTTTATTTATAAGTCTGGCCACGCCCCAAGCATTGGGCAACCCACCTATGCGCCAATTTCATTTATTTTTGGTACATTTCTCTTCAAAGCGTCAGCGCTATTTATCATTTGGCATCTGTGGACCCCACAGTCATAGCCAAAAGTCTAACCACCTGAATCACCGGAGCCACCTGAATCCCACCCACACCAGCTCAAGCTTGCCCGTCCCGCTGTCCGTTTGTCGGAATCGTTCTAGCGTTTATCAACGCTGCTTCACCAAGAGCAAAAAATAAAAAAAGAAAAAAAAAAAAACGAAACAACAAAAACAAAAACCCAAACAAATTGAGCGTTCCAGGCCAAAAAGCTGCTTCAGCTTCATGCGACCGAAGCTCGAAGCTCTCAAATGGATGTAAATGCTAAACGCTCTGCCAGAGGAAACTTTTCCAGATAACTTCTTGTTAAGATAATCGCTATATTGTGTCCATCGACACGAAACAAATGCCTTCTGTTTGATTTTTTAGTTGATTTAGCCCAGAGAAGATGTTCGAGCAAATATTCTAAATAAATAGAAATTAAATTTGTTCGTACTAGTGCAGTCACAGAAGCGCAAACAGAGAGAGCGAGAGAGAGAGAGAGAGAGAGACAGGTAGGGAGAGAGAGAGGTAGACAGAGACGGAGCTGGAGAGAGATTGCCATTAATTTAATGGCATATTTATGGAGCTGCATTTATATTTTCCTTAATATACAAGTTTTTGATATCTTCTTTTTTTTCATTTAATTTATTGAGCTTCGATGATGATTTTGTCACTGGGTACAGTCTGCACAAAATATGTGCGCCATAAATCAATTTGATTACATTTAAAAATTCATAAGAGAGTTTGCTTTTGGCTTCTACTAATTGCATTCATCAAGGAAATCGAACTCAACTCGAAATTAAAAAATAAAATACATGTATATATATATATACACATATATATATATATATATATAGATATGCCTGTATATACACTTATAAACTGTTATACACATTCGTGCATGTTATACGCTTTGATATTGATGTGGCTGCATCTACATATAGATGCATATATAGCATACTTTTCTGGGCTTTAGATATTCAATTATAAATTCATCAAGCTTAGATGCCTAGCAAAGGACACTTGCTCAAGTGGTACAGTCTGCACAAAATATGTCTGTTATAAATCATTTAAAAATCATAAGAAAAGAGAGTGCGCTTGGGGCTTCTACTAATTGCATTCATCAAGGAAATTGAGCTCAACCTGAAATTAAAATATAAAATATAAATGGATTGGTTGGCATATACACACACACACACACACATACACACACACACACATATGTATACACATACACATACATATGTGTATGTATGCGTCTATGCATGTAGTTAGTAACTGTTATACGGTTTCGTATGCCAGCTGAGCAAGCGCTTCGTTTTGTGTATGCAAAGTGACTGCTGAAATCGAGTAGATATATTTTATTCAGAGCTTCGCGTAGCGGCATTTGGGCCACATTTGCCTTAATGGCCGTAAGAAGCACTCAACAATCAAACCGGGCTGGCTCCAGCCAACGACAATCTAACGACAGGTGAGTGTGCGTGTGTGCGTGTGTGTGTGTGTGTGTGTGTGTGTGTGTTTGGAGATATGTTTTTTTCTACTTCTTTTTTTTGGCTGATATTTTTGTGTTGGGGAGTCTGCGAATGACATGACATTTGACATAGTTAAGTTCACCTTTACACACACGCAGGCAGGTAAAAAATATGCCTATTCTGCTAAAATGAGCAAACGGCGCTGGCATGCATAAAATATTACAATATATCAAAAGGATTGCTAATACAGGTGTGCCACCCGTAACTACCCTTAACTGCCCGGCCTCCCTCTACCCCCCAAAAAGAAAAAAAAGTAGAAGAAGCAGCAGAAGAAGACAAATGGAAATAAAAATGAAGCCCTCGCCCGTGTCTGTCTGTCGCAGCATATCTATCTGCGGCATCTAGTGACAAGGATGCTGCGCACTTTTGATTTTTACACGCTACTTACCTGTGCATGTACCTGTGCCGCTGTCTGTCTGCGTGGGCGTGGGCGTGGCTGGCTGCCTATGCATAAAGTGAGCTCAATTTGAATATGGCAAAGTGGCATTGGATCGAGCAATCGAGCACAAGCCACACACACACACACACAGACACACAGAATCAATATGATTGCCACTCGTGTATGCGGGGCACGCTTATCGGGCATGCCACACAATTATTGTGGCTTAATTCAGACATTATTAATCGACAATCGTGTTGCAGACAATTTATTTGCCACTCAAGCATAATACTGAATGCCTATTAAAGTGTCCATTTATTTATTTTGCTGCTGCTGCTGCTGCTGCTGCTGCTGTTGTTAGATGTCGGGCGAGACATTTACGCAGAATAGAGAATGCGAGTCGGAATTGCTCGACTACTGAACACCGTAACCTTAGTGAAAGCGCTGTTATTTCAAGCACTCTAGCTTAACATCTGCCTTTCTCCTAGCAGAAATCAAAAGAAAAACTGAGCTTGCATACCCTGTAAATAGCTTTTGATTACCCTGTAAATCGGATTAGTGCAAATGCATGCAGCAGCCATTAGGCAGCTTGGCAGACCCTACAAAGTGTTTATATTCTTGACAAGGAATACATATTGAGTCGAGCTAGTCATGCTTATCTTGTATACCAATCGCTGCAGGGATTCATCTTTTTTGATGGATAACTTAACCCATTTCCCTATCGATAGCACTTAATACTTTGATTCTTTTTTTTAAGCCTGATTTTAATAGCACAAAATCTGCAAATTTCAACTATAGTGTGAACTTACATTTCGGATTTTGGATACCTCCAGCCAGTAACATTATAAATTACATTCAGAACGTGTAATTAAAACAAAATATGAAAGTTTAAGAGAAGCGTAGAATGATTGAAGCAGCAGCTCTGCGCCGGGTTCAGGGTAGCTCATAGTCGGGCACTCCCGGCTAAAGCATTTTAGCTTGTTAAATGAAAGCTGTGCTTCGTCTTGTGGACATATCTTTGGCCGAATTCTGAGCTGACGCACAGGCGAAGGTAAAACAAGTAAAATACAAAGGAAATAAAGAAATGTGTATAAATGAGTATAAATATACGTATATAGGTATAGATAGATGTGGGACGGACGCCTGAAGGGACAAAGATTGTTATCGCGACGCGCTTTCTGAGCCTGATCAAGACTATATAAACATTTTATAGGACCGGCTGCGCCATCCTCTGCCTGCTACATATAAACTTGAACAAAAACTTACCCTGGATTCAGGATTTAATAGGTAGATAGAGGAGCCTTCACTTCCATTCAGCAATATATATGTATATATATATATATATATATATATATTTAAAGAATGCAAGTTATATATATTGAGTATGAATAGGGACATTATGGCTGTTAGCTGTTGCCCAGATTTGAGCTAGCTAGCCAGACTCTTAGCCTGGATTCGCTGTAGCAGCTGCAGCAGGACACAAAGAAAAAATCCTTTGACTGCAGTTAGCATTGCATTGTCCTTTTCATTTCTTTCCTTTCCTTTCTTTTCGTTTCGTTCGTTTTTTTCTTGGCTTGCACCGACTCTTGAAAAGCTGCACAAACACAAAGCGGACGCACAACTTGTCCTTAAGTGCAGGGCAAATAGCGTCAGGGCATGGGACAGAGTGAGCGAAATGCAAATGCCGAAATTATACAGCAGAAATCAAGTAAGCGAGCTCTAATTAAAATTCACATTTAGATACCCTGTAATGCGAAGTGTTGGAGATTGTCTTAGAGAATTCTTGGTGGGAATGAAGAAAGTTGTGGCAGAGATAGAGAAACAATGAGAGAGAAACAGATAGAATGAGAGAGAGAGAGAAAGAGAGAGAGAGAGAGAGAAAGAGAGTCAGAATGATAAATAGAGATAGAGATAGAGAAAGAGAGAAAGAGAGAGTGACAGAAAGAGAGAGAGTGCGAGAGAGAAATGGAGGGGGGGGGGTTGACGAGAGTGGAAGAGAGAAAGAGAGATAGAGATAGAGAGAGACAGAGAGAGAGAGACAGAGAGAGATAGAGCGAGAGAGATAGAGCGAGAGAGATAGAGCGAGAGATAGAGCGAGAGAGAAGGGGGGAGGGTGGGTGACAACAGTGGAAGAGATCAAGAGAGAGGGAAAAGCAGAGAGAGATTCACAAGGAGACAAAACTATAGATATAATGGGGATCCACCTGGAAGGTTACACGGAATTGTCTAAGCAGAAATTAAGTAAGCGAATTCTAAGTAAGATTCACTTGCAGATACCGTTAAATTATAAGAGATTTCTCGGTATAACTGTGTAGGATTCATCTGAAAAATGTTTATGCTTAACTGGTACAACAAGTAGAGCAAATTAGTTAACAGCGCTTAAGGTGCTCGAGTTGAAAAGGATTCCTAGACAAAGCAAAGGCAGACAGCGAGAGAGAGAGAGAGAGAGAGAGAGAGAAAGAGAGAGAGAGAGAGGTGGAGAAAACAAAGAGCAAATTCACTTTCACATTGAAATGTTATTTCTGAAAATTATTTGATGGACTGTTGCCCATCTACAAAGCCTGCTATACCCGCTGCATGCCATCAATTTGCATAATAGTCTAGGGTATGCGAGAGCATTTTATTGTTTCTATGTTTTCACTTATTCTTTTGTTGAAATTGTAACAGGCTCGTCAGTGGAAAGGCCGGTCCCGGTCCTTGGGCGTCTTCATCATAACTACAAACAAAGAATAACGAGGCAAACAGTCAAACAACTGAAGAACCTGAACTGTTTGCACTCCAAGTTTCTAAGTGCCTCCCTCAAAAGCAAAAAACAAAAAACAAAAAAAAAACCAAAAAAAAAATGCTATATATATATATATATATATATATATATATATATATATATATATATATATATATAGAGAAAGGAAAACAATAAAATGTATAAAAATAAAAATAAAAGGCACAAAAGTGTCAGCAAACTGTGCCGCTGCATAGCCCCAGAACAGCGAACAGGCTTCTCTTTCAATTTCCCATTCTATGATTTGCTTGCTGTATCCTTTCGCTTTACGGCAACAAAAACAACAACAACAACAACAACAATAACAAAAAAAAACTCACAAAAGAATACACAATAAATTAAATTCTGTTTTTACACATGAGAAATGCAGATTTTATGGCAAATACACACACACACAGAGCTATGTGTGTATATATACGCACGTATGTATACATATTTGATGTACTGTTTACTTATTATTTTGTTTCGCATTGCAATTTGTTTGGGCGCACGCGGCGTATGCTTTATAATTATTTCAGTTAATATTTTGTAAAGCTAGCAAATAATTCATACACAAAACTTTTGTGTGTAAATAAGTAATTGAATAATTATGAGCACATAATGGCATGCATACATTTTCGCACACGCACACACGGACACACGTGGCTATTTAGATTATAAAAATGTTACATTTAATTTGCGTCTGTCAACAATGTGCAGCGAAGCGAGAAACTGGTTAAAGCCGCGCCAAGCCTCGTGGAAGAGCAGCAGCCGCCAAATGGGGTATGCTTGATGCAAAAAAACAAAAAAAACCATGCAGCGTAGTGTGTATACACTACGAGTGGCTCATGTAAATATACGAGAAACAGAGAGAGAGAGAGACAGAGAGAGAGAGAGGGAGAGAGAGTGGACATTAGCCAATGGCAAATGTAGCAATATTTCTGTTGTTATATCATACAGAACATAATATTATTATAGCATACAAGTTGGCGCAAGATGTAAATAATACATAAAATGTATAAGATATATGTATATATTTAAGATATATAAGAAAATAGCAACTCAAGCACAAGATTTGAAATTTGATGCAAGTGTAAGCTGAAAGACAAATCAACATTAATTGTACGCAGCAGTTTAGTGCGTGAATTGGTTGTCCGTAACTCTACCGGCCTAATTGATAAAGATGCTAGTCTAAAAGTATTTTTTCATCCATAAATCCATTTGAAAAGGTGAGTCCAAGCTATAACATTATCATGCAAATGTGTGTAACAGGCAGAGAAACGCTTGGCAGACCCCATAGGGCAGGTACGAGGCGGGGACTTGATCTAGCCGTGTCCGTCCGTTTGTCTGTCTGTCCGTTCAATGACTAAATTTAATATTTATATATATTTATATACTAATTACACATTTATCATTTAGGCACAATTTACACTTTGATAGTGGATGCTTAGAGCTACGGCTGTGTGTGTTGTCGATGAGCAAAATTTTGTGATAAATGGAATATTTTGAAAACAATTTTAATATATGTCAAATATATTTCATATATATATATTATGTATATTTTATAAATATTTTATGAATATTATATAAAAATTTTATATATATTTTATATATATTTTATATATTTTTTAAATATATTTTATATATATTTTATATATATTTTAAATATATTTTATATATATTTTATATATTTTTTAAATATATTTTATATATATTTTATATATATTTTATATATTTTTTATATATATTTTATATATATTTAATATATATTTTATATATATTTTAAATATATTTTATATATATTTTATATATTTTTTAAATATATTTTATATATATTTTATATATATTTTAAATATATTTTATATACATTTTATATATTTTTTAAATATATTTTATATATATTTTATATATATTTTATATATATTTTATATATATTTTATATATATTTTAAATATATTTTATATATATTTTATATATTTTTTAAATATATTTTATATATTTTTTAAATATATTTTATATATATTTTATATATATTTTATATATATTTAATATACTTTTTAAATATATTTTATATATATTTTATACATATTAAAAATATATATTAATAATAAATGATGACTACTATTTTTGTGAACACAGCTGTATATATCAAAAGTTTTATATTTAGGTTCAATGATTTTGATTATCGCCTAATAAAATATTTGCTTATCGGATATTTCTGACTAAAATAATTGGTATTTATCTTGCTAACTCGTCTTCATGTTTACATTCTTACCAATCTTAAAAGTTATTAAAGCAGGAATACATGATATACTTTTTTTTTCTTACTATGTTCATGCTTGACTTCTTATCATGAAGGTTTCCTTATAATGTTTGGTTAAGTTTCGGTCTATAATTTGATGCATAGTGAAAACTGAAAAGGGAATTCGAAAGCAGAAAAAAACACAAGATATATGTGATACATTGAAATGCGTTTCCCTTTATGCATATATTATCAATATTTTACTTTACCATATCGATATCGTGGCGCAGTTTTTTGCCGAAGCCTCAGCCGCATGCATGCATTCATTAAATATTTCGCATATTTCGCATATGAATTCAATTAAGTATAAAAAATTCTCTCACAGTTTTGTACGGAATTTGATCAGAAAGAATATTTTTTCTTTCGGCAGTGCACGCGCAATCGATAGTCGTCATTATGAAAATTGTATGGCAGCTGAACAATTAGCGTAGAAAAAATAGACTTTCTCTGTCTCTCTGTGTCTCCCTCCCTCTCTCTGTCTCTCTCTCTCTCTCTCTCTCTTTTTCTATCTGGCAAAGCTTATGAAATTCTCGTTGTACAAGGAAATTAAAAGCAGTTCCGACATCAAATGAATACAAATGTAGTTATTTCATATACAAATTGGCATCGAGATGGCGAGAGGAAGAGACACACAGGCAGGGAGACGGACAGAGACAGGGAGAGACGGACAGAGACAGGGAGAGACGGGGAGAGACAGAGAGAGAGAGAGGCAGAGAGGCAGAGGGAAACGGAGAGACTGTGTTGAGTGGCTGTGAGTGCATTGCGCATACGCCGTGTTGGCAAATATAATTTTTTTTCGCTTCACATTTTGCCTCGGTGCGGGACAACAATGTGCAAAGCGAGCCGAAAAGCATTTCATTAACTTAATTAACTTTTAATTGAAATTGTTTGACAGACGCGAAGAGCATGCGCCAGCGTACTTTCATCTTTTAATTGCAATTTGAAAACGACAAAAATGAATAAGTATAAATATGAAATACTTATGGGAAAAACACAATAAAGCAATAACACGAATTTGTGAAACAAAAATTGAAAGAAAAAGAAACATAAAATAAAATTTGCTGTGCCCAGGAATGCTGCGCCAAAAAAAGAATACAAAACCGTGCATGAAAATCGAGTTAAGAATTTGTAATTTATCAGCGTGCAAAAAGTTGATGCTGCTGTTAAGAGCCACATGTCATGTGCCTGTCAGGCTTAACTAAGAGTTAAACATGTCAAAGTGGCATATGATATATGACACATTATATATGATATATAATATATAATATATATATAATATATAATATATGATATATGTTATGTGTTATGTTATATATAACATACATACATGCACACATGCTAGTTCAAATTTTAACTGGCAGTTAATCAAACTGCCTAATATTTGTCAACTCTAGTTGTTAGTTAAAAGTTCTGCTAATTGCTAAAGTATTTCTGTCATCTTCTACTGCTAATTAGAGTCGCGAGTCGACTGCCCTAATGTAGCTTTGCATTTGTTATTGCACAACTAAACTGGCTGGTAAATATTTGTAACTCAGTTTGCCAAATGCTATTCATTACATTACTAATATATGTATTTATGTTCAGCCTTCGTTAGTGTGAGCTGTTTTCATCTTATTTTGCTTAATGCATTTGTGGCCAGCTTAAGTACTTTTAACTAATGCTCAACATTTACAGCTGACAGTGTGAGGGGGTATGAACAGATTTGATGCCCGCTTTATTCACGTCTGGCTTCTGTTTATATGCATATTTATTTTCGCTTTGGCCCACGCTCCGCGCTTCCTTGCATTCGTAATTAGTTAATGTGCCGCCGCAGTCAGTCTCATTCGCATTACAGAGCCTAAGCGTCGCAACGGTTTCACGGCTGGCTGCCTGACTGGCTGGCTGACTGGCTGACTGACTGGCTGCTACCCCCCATTCAGCCTCAATCACTTCATGGCCTTGTTGGTTATTAAAAAGAAGGAAAAGAAAAGAAAAGAAAAGAATTTGCTGCCTTCAGCCTTCAGCCTTCAGCCGGGGCTGTTTGTGTATGGCAGGCCTTATGCCTGTTCAGCTGTTCTACTCGTTTTTCACCTGCTCCCAGCTGCTGTCCCAGCTAATGAAGTACATATATTTATATATATATAAATATATTTACATATATGCAGTATGCAGAGCTCCTACATATGCCGCTCTTCAAAGCAACATTTCTCTTCTTTATATTCATCTTATATTTTGTTTTGCTGCCGCCTTTACACATAGGCACGCACAACAACACGCACACATTTGCATGCATAATATGTGAAAGTGTGTTTTTTTTTTATGTTCTTGCCTCATGTTGTGTGTGTGTGTGTGTATGTGCGTGTGTGTGTGTGCGTGTGTGTGTGTGTAGAACAACATTTAAAATGTAAGCGTTTTACGTGGCGTATACTTAATGCATTAAGCATACACCGCGTGGCCCGTCACAGAGCTGCGCCACTGACAACCTAAAGGCGACACGCCAAAAAAAAATATATATATATATAAATAACTCCCTTCCCTTTCACCTGCTTCTGGCATTTGTATTCGTATTCGTATTCGTTTTCGTATTCATCAGCCCTCCACTCTGCTTCATTCGCAGGTGAACGTGAGCAACACCTGGACCATGCCGCAGGAGGGCTTGAATGTGTTCTATCGTTTCTTTCGTGATCGCATCTCCTGGTTTGAGGCGGACGCCGTTTGCCAGTTCCATCATGCCAATCTGGTGACAGGTAAGTGAGAGACAGGATGGGTAGTGGCCAGCAGACAGCTAGCCGCAAAGCCAAGTCAAAGGTGCAGCGTGAGGCTTTAGCTAAGCTAGATGCACAAAAACAACAGACAAGAAAAAAGAAATAGAAAAAAAAAAAAAATCGAAAACGAATACGAAAATGGGAAGGAAACGGAAAGATATTTTCCATACATGTGGACATTGTGTGGCAGCAGAAGCAGCAGCAGCAGCAAAAGCAGCAGCAGCAACATCAGCAGCAGGTGCTTCTGGCTGCAGGGCCAACGATAACAAAGAGTGCATATAAAGCAATGGTAAATGCCAACAAAATGTGAAATGCAAATAAGCCCAATCACAACACAGAAATTGAGAGAGAGCAGACAGAGAGAGAGAGAGAGAGAGAGAGAGAGAGAGAGAGAGAGAGAGCAAGAGAGAGATGGAAGCAGGTAACAAAGGGACAAAGAGCGGAAGTTGGGGGACTATTGTAAATGTCCGGCAGCTGTTGTCACAGCGCTGCCTGCAACGGGCTTCAGCTGACAGCCAGGCGGTTGCAGCTGCAAAATGACGCAGTCGAAGGTCCTAAGCGAGAGTCAAGAGTGAAGCCCTTTGCAGGGGGCAGCGAGTGCCTGTGTCTAACGGCCAGCCAAAGGATCTCATACGACAGGCTTTATCATGTGGCCGCACCACATACAGCACAAACATAATAAATCCCTTTCACAAATACCGGACACTGCAATGCGGGCCAGACGGGCCGGACAGGGGCGGGGTCAGTGCAACTAAATCAACAATAGGTCGCTTAACCAGCTCATGTGCATACGGTCCTCGTAAATAGCTAAGTAGATTGTTGATAAATTGTTCATGCCACTCAAAGACAATGCAAATTGTGTGACTGCAATCGGGATCAAAGCTGCAAATCTGATAAACAGGCAGATTGCAGTTGATGTTGTGTGTATAAGTATATCGAATAACTATATAAATATATATATATGTTTGCAAGCGGTAGACAGGGAGAGAGAAAGAGATAGAAAGAGAGAACGAGCAAGACGACGAGTTAAAGAACTATTCTTACAGGGTATTCCAGTAGCCAGGATAGGTAGCTAACATACAATTAGGGAAAACTACCAGAAATTAAAACACGAGCTGCGCAAGATGTATGGATGAAAGTGACTGAAAGAGAGTGAACAAGAGAGACGGAGTGAGCGAGAAACACAAATTGGCCATTGAGACAAAAAAATTGTGGAGTTTATTTGAGCTAAGCCTAGGAAATTGCTGTCAAGTCAAGCATAATCTGAATTTTTTTCCAATGATGGTGTGTTCATAAAAATAGTAGTGCGACTGAAATGTTGGACAGTCGCGCTACTATTTTTATGAACATACAGTCTAGCAAATGTTTCGACACAAACATGTTCAGGAAAGGAGGTAAAACCCATGCTCAGAGATTGCCTGCTTTAGTCTTCTCTTTCAACTAGATATTTCAGTAGATCCAAGAGCAGACAGTAATTCTTTCATTAGCTAAAAGGCACGCTCATCTTTTCATCTAATATTTATTCGGAAGATTTCTCAAAAGAGTCCCAGCCTCATAGATGTAGAATCAAACATCTTGCCAGAGACGATTCAATATAGTAAATTGAATTGGTGCGACTTATAGACGCCATTGAATTGTAGCAATAGAGATATACTTCATTGATCTTAATATCTGTATATCTACTTGTACAATCCCACTTTGTCTTAGACAATTCCTTGCCATGTCGACCTTTTCCCAAGACAAATTATTTAAAGTTCTTGCCAAGGATAGGACAACCTTCAGTCCTTTCTGGCAACGAAGTACCATCCCATTCAATACATTCAAAGCTATTCAAGGCAACGTATTGGGAGCCTTCCCCCAATGAGAGTTGCTCACAAATCTGACTCGAATACTAAACTGGTTGATTGGATTGCATTGTCCTTTATCCTTATAAATAGATTCATATGCTTCACTCATAGTTTGCTTCAACTTGTGTACAACACCAAAAGTTCATTCGAGCGCACAATTGTCCCCGGGTCAGCTAGCTTGAGGCAGGGGTGTGGGGCGTCGCCCGGCGCTGGGGGCGTGTCATGGGCGGGTGTCAGTGTGCATAAACAATTTGAGAATCAGGGATGCATGTAAATGTGTGAAACAGAAACAAGGATAATAAAAAATGTAGCACAAAGAGGAACAAGTGGAAGCCGAAGAACCAGAACTAAAAGAAGAAGAAGAAGAAGAAGAAGAAGAAATAACAGAAGTACTAACAGCAACTACGACATACAAATACACAGCTAAATGACAGGGTGAGCCGAAAAGAAAGCAAATTAAAGTTCAAATAAGAAACTGCAAGGAAACGTTAGTGGGCGACTAACAGATACCCTGTCGGCAAATCAAACTGAATATGATGGAGATATTCATATTCAGATATCATATTAAAATGCGTATGTATAAGAGTAAACGACCTCAAGATACCCTTTAAAGGAAAAGTTATAAATGTAAAATACCCAATATTAGAGAGCGAAACCCGACTAGAAGTTACCCTGCAGACAGGTTTTACCTAATTTACATAGCAATGCAAGAGATACACGATTAGTGGGGAAGACACGCGAATACCCTTTATTTAAAAAGATAGTTATATATGCAGAAACTGCTGGAAACTACCCTGTATATATCAATTTATACTTATTAATTATCAGCTACCGTTAACGACTGTCCGACATGTATATACCCTATGCATAGGTCTTATCTTGTTCATAGTATAAAACTCCAAGCGATTGGCAAATATACCGTATTCAGGCTTGACGTCACATTATCTAACTAACTAACTACAGGCTACTAGATGATACCCTGTATGCACAGCTAAGCTAGTTTGTTAGGTAATGCATATAGACATGGATATCCGGTTTTACAAATTTCTAACAAAACTATAAAGTCCTCCCTCTCCAAGGTATACATTTCTCTTCACACACAGTGGAAGCCCTCTCACATACAGAATTACATTTTACATTTTATTTTTTTTGTTGTTGTTGTTTTTCGTAAATATTTTTAGTATGAACACAAGTTGAGAACATGCATTGGATTAGACCAGCCGCTGCTCTGTCTGGCTGGTTTGTTTAGATGTGGGGAGGGGGGGGGGGGGTCGTGGGGTGGTACGGGCGTTTCGGTTGGGCTTCGAAGTGGTTTCTGTGGTCGCTGTTACGGGCAAATGTGCCGCATGCCCGGCACGGGGAGCAGACCAAAAACAATACGCTGGACAAATTAAATAGAAATATTCGCATTGAACAAATAAAAACCATTTGTTTCTCTTCCCAAACCCTTCTGTTCTCGCTGCCCCATTCTTATTGTGTTTGTTTTTGTTTTTGTTTTTGTTTTTGTTTTTACTCTTGTTGTTTTTTTGTCGCATGTGCTGTTTGGTTGTTGTTGTTTTCCTTTTTTTTTTTATTATTTTTATTTGTATTTTTTGTTTTTGTTGGCAGTCGACAACAGTTTTCAATTTGATGCAACTCGCGACCTGCTGAGGGAATTGGATGTGAACGACATCGTTTGGATTGGACTCATGCGGCCGCAGAACTCGGATCGTTTCATGTGGTCGTAAGTACAACAGCAACAATAACAAAAATAGCAACAACAATGACTACAGAGTGTTGTAATTGTGTTGTTCGTGCTGATATGTTTATTTTTAGCATGCGAACCCTGATGTGAGCACTCTTTAATACTTAGAAGTTTCAATTTCAAATCGTTAACGGCGCGTTGAGTAGGAAGCTATGCGGAAACTTGTTAAGCTAAAAGTTCTGAGTTTATATAGGCGTTGGAATGGCAGCTGGCTCTAACTAATTCAGTCTGTCAACTGCCATAGTAACATGGAAATGCTTAACATTCTGTTATTATCAAACTGTTAATGTTAACTATATCATTTAACGGATGTTAGAGAAGACTTAAGAAACTATTCCAGCTTAAAATATTATTTAATATGATAGGCTGCCAACAGCTTCTCTGTTTCCTGCCCTCAATAGCTTGTTGTTTAATTTAACAGCTACTTTAACATGCAGTCAAACTGAATGTTATTCTTTTATGTTGAACAACACAAGAATCAACAACAATTTACTTTTCATTGTCTAATTCTATCTAAAGTCAGTTAATAGATAACTTTTGAAGAGTTATCAATTGACATAAGCTCTGATTAAGGTTCAATTATCAGCAAGCCTGAGCTTAGTTCCAGTTATGTGTAACTATTTGTCTAACTAAATATAGCAACTCACGTCCTCTGGTTGTGGACACTGGCTACTGGGCAGAATCTTTGCCGCTGATGGATGCTCCGCTCTGCGCTGTTATTGATCCCATACGCGATTATCGATGGCATGCGCTTCGCTGCGGTGGACCTGAGACAGCCTCGTTCCTCTGCGAAATGCCCGGTAAGTGCGTGTGTGAGAGTCTGTGAGTTAGATAAGGCTAAAGCCTTCTACTCTTGTGCTGTACAGTGCCCAGCTGGGCTGATGCCTGCATACTGAAGGAGATGCCCAATTTGACAATGCAGTATATGGCGGATACAGCCAGCATTGAGCTCATTCGGAACTGTCAGGAGGAGGGTCTACTGCGCCATTCCTGCAAGGGCAAGGAGGTAAGTGGAACTAGCGAGAGAGAGAGAGAGAGAGAGAGAGAGAGATGGAGACGTGGAGGCAGAGTAACTATATACCTAAATTTGTCCCTGTCTCTTTCGCTCTCCCTTGTTTTCTTGTGTCGACACTCATTGCAGGATCGCGAGCGTGCCATACGCGAACTGATCTGTCCCAAGGAGCGCTTGGAAGCGCAACGGATCAACGACATCACAAACTCGCACTTCAAGTCGCTGCAAATCATCAAGAGCATCCGCACCGATAACAACGAGAATAACGACATCGAGCTGCTGCCCCTGATGCCACACTATGCGGCCGCAGGTGTGAAAATCGAGGTGGACACCGTCGCACCAGTCGAGCGCTTTAGCCTGGACAGACTTATGATGGCCGATGAACCTGTGCCCGTGGTGCACTACACCATACCCGACCAGGTGCCAATGCCCGTGAAGAAGTCAGCGAAGAAGGTGGACATTAATGAGGAGTACGCCAAGAAGTTGCGGGCACAGTATCAGGCGCAGTTGCGCAAGGCAACGCCCAAGCCCCTCGCCCACCTGGACATGATGATGGGCGATCAGCCGGCGCTGAGCGAGGAGCAGCTGCCGGACGACATCAGCGATGGCGATGTGTCCAATGAGATATTCGAGCCGTTGCCGCATAAGAAGAAGATATTGCCACAGGATCTGAGGACAATGGAGACTATAGTTGAGACAACAACAGCTGCTACAGCAGCAACAGCAGCTGCAGCTAGCGAGCGAGCAACAACTGTCAAGCAGTTGCCGACAACAACAGTGGCGCCTACAACAGCAGCAACAACTACAACTACAACAACAACAACAACCGTAGCTCCGACAACAGCAGCAACAACAACTACAACAGTAGCTCCGACAACAGCAGCAACAACTACCACAACGGCAGCAACTACAACTACAACTACAACAACAACAACAACAGCAGCATCAACAACAATGGCAGCAACATCCACAGTAGCTACAACAACACTGGCAACATCAACTACCGCAGCGCCTACAACAACTACAACAACAACAGCGACAACTACAACAGCAAAGGCACCAGCAACAACAAGCCGTGACAACATTATGATAACAACAACTGGAGCGGCAACAGCAGCAACACCAACAGCAACGGAAATGGAAACGGATACAGATACAACAGTTGTTGCCGTCACCGGTAACACGCCCAATTTATATAGTAGCAACACCGGCACCACCAACATCCCAACAGCAACGGCAACGTCAGCAGCAACGGCAACTGCAACACCAATGCCAGCCGCAACAGCAACAGCAATACCAGTGGGCACGTCGACAACGGTGAGCATCGCACATCCCATTCATCCGGTGCAGCTGGCACGCGATGAGTTGTCCCATCCGCATGTCAAGGAAACGGCCGACAATTCGCACTTCATACCGCCAATGCTGCTGGTCAAGTCGCACTATGTGCCACCAGCCAAGCACGGTGGGGAGCATGGCGAGCATGCCGAGCATTGGGAGCATGTTAACAACAGCCCGCTAGCCACAGCAACTACGACAACAGCAGCAACAACAACTACTGCTGCAGCATCGACAACAGCCATGGGAACAACAACAACAACAGCAGCAGCAGCAGCAGCAGCAGCAGCAGCAGCTGGTGTCGAGCAGAAAAGTCGCCAACATGTTGTTACAGCAACAGCAACTGCAGCGCCAGCTACAATTGTGAGGCCAACAGCTAGCGCAACCAGGGCAACAGCAACCGCAGCAACAGCAACAACGGCCAAAGCAACGACGAAAACAACAGAGCCAACAGCAACAAAGGCATCGAGCAAAGTGATTGCTACGGAGGCGCCACAGCTGCGAGCAACAACCGCAACAAAACAGCCAACAGCTAATGAAAACAGTTCAAATGCAACCGCAGCAACAGCAACAGCAGCACCAGTAGCAGCAGCAGCTACAGCAACTACCGCAGCAGCAACAGCAACAACAGCTGTGAAGGTCACCGCAAAGCTGCAGTTGGAAAGCGAAAGTGTTGCTGTTGCCGCTGTTGAGCCTGATTCGGAGCCGGAGCCAGAGAATGTGGATGTGGATGAGCTGGAGTTAACGAGCGCCACAACACGACGCAACTTCCTGCAGGAGGAAACTGAGGCGCCATTTAAGCCAAATCGACGACGCTCGCTAACAAAACCGGAAACCGTTAGCTATTTCAAGAAGATCTTGGGCTAAACACCAGCAGCAACTGTAATTGAAGCGACTTTTACAGTTAGCACACATTTCCGACACTGTCACACACCCTCAACCACACCTCCGCCACTTTGTACCAGGCCAACCCCTTAACCCTCTGCTATATATAATTGGTATTCAAGAGAAGAAAAATCAAAGCTGCATTGCTAGCAAATTGAATCAGTTGACGTCGTTGCCTGATTCAAAGCCACCAAAAGCACCTACTCAACAGCAACAACAGCAGCAGCAGTAGCAGCAGTAGCAGCTAGCATATCCACATTCTGGCCAAAGTTTGTAAAACTTGGCTATGTCCGCCTCCCACCCGCCCAGCTCCACAACGGAAACTCAAGCTGTTAGTCAACGCCAAGCGGAAACGCAAAGCAGCCGAAAGAAAACTCAAGAACTTGACAGAAAAAGATAGATAGTTAGACAGTGAATAAGAGAGAGACAGAGAGAGAGAGAGAGAGAGAGCGAGAGAGAGAGAGGGAGAGAATGTGGCGGCAGCAGCTTTCAATGGGGAGCATCAAAAATGTCAATTCTTTGCAGCACAAACCACAAAGTAACACCACACACAAAACACACACGAACACAATACACACAGCCACACAATACTCAAACTTAGAAACAGCAAACAGGCAATAGAACAGGAACAAAATCGAAATCAGGTGCGCAGTGGGAAAGGTGGTTGCATACCAAAGGCCAAATCTAAAGTATGATAAATACTACTATAAATGTTTACAGAGCTACTCGTAATATACACATAAGATACACACAACCATTAGGAGCGTCTGTTTCGTCAAATTTCGTTTCCTCACTTCCTCACTGTCTTTTGAGACAGTAAAAACGAAAAAGAAAAAAGAAACCCCCCCCCCCCCCACACACACACACAAACACACAAACACACACACACACACACACACACAGACACACAAAAAGAACATAAAATAAAAGTAGATTTTGCAATCGGGTACAGCCGACTGCACAGTACTCGTTCACATATTCAAAAAACTAGCTCTTTATGAAGAGATAAATATTAAGAGATATTGAATTACAATTACAATTTGCCACAACACGCAGTGGGCGCAAGTCAAATATATTTGAGTATTTTAACAAGCTCACCTTCATCCACATTCCAAATTTGGTCACTCTAGATGTCAAAATTGGAGGAGTTATACTAAATTTACTCACACTCACAGCTCGAGCATTGAATAAGATTATCTCTGCCCAATTAGCAATTTGCTTTTGTGCTTTCAAAATTTGGTCACTCTAGACTTTGCCAAAAATGAGTGTAACAAAAATATATGCACACTGTATCTATAGAGAAGCTTCTTCTTTAAAACAAAATATGTTCACTCTAAATTAAAACACTGGAAGGTGTTGATTTTTTTTTTTGCAATTCATCATTTCCTTCTCTATGGCCACCCTAATTATCCCCTTGGTGTTCAGTGAAACCCATTTTCAGATTGAATCCAAACATGGTCACCCTATGTATCACTTTAGATGTGTACCTTGAGTCCAATCATGGTCACCCTACCCATCAAGACGTACATTTAAATGGTTTTTCAAACGTGCTCCAGTAAGCGTAGCAAGCAAACTGTCTGAAGAACATTTATATGTTTCAATATTCAAACGCAAAGCCAATATACTCCACTTGAGCTGCGGCGAACAGAGTGTAGCCGAAGCGAAAAGTAAATAAACATATATTTATGATCTGTGCACATTATAATATAATTGAACGGGAATCATAAACATTCAAGTATTAAACATAAGTATTATGCGCCCATACACGAATTGCGAAACAGGCCTCATAAAATATGAATACACAATTTACACACATGTTGTAAAAGTCGGTGTCTATATATTTTTTTTTTGGTGTCCAAATAGTGAATACGTATCTACATATATACACACATACGCATATGTATTGTAAGATGGAAAGGCATAGCTATTATCGAGTGTGGAGCAGCAGCAGTAGCAGCAGCAGATGGAGGCATACCTTAGATTAAGATTAATGAACGTAAAAGTAAGAAATATGAAGCGCAACCGAATTCTTCCCAGACCACACCACACCGCACCACACCACACCACCCCCACCCTGGCCCCCTCCTCCCTCACGACATTACACAGAAATTGAATGAGAAACCCCAACTCAAAAGTACGTCAAATGACACTTGAACTAGAAAATTATGTACTCACAATGAAAAACCAAAAAGGAAAAGCATAAAACAAAAATGGATAATGAGAGTTTGCTAATGTTGATGTCAATGGAAACGCGAACAATTTTTCTGAATTCTAGCAGCAAATAGTAAGATATGCGTAAATAGTATAAATATAAACCAAATAAATAATTCAATATGAATAAAATTACATCAAAAAAATAAAAACAACAAAAAAATATTCAAAATATTGCGAAGTCTTTTGTCTTTGGGTAAGAAAGTGAAAACGGTGTGGAAATCTCTTTGATATTATCTCGCTTTCATTTCCCGAACTTTTGCTGCTGATTCGACATTTTAAGCTTTTGATAAGTTTCTCCAAGCTCTTTTGTCATTGATTAAGATTTGTATATATTTTTTATTGAAGAATAATTTTATTTGTATCTCAAATAGACTTGAAATAGCTTTAGCTAGCTGACATACTTTTGTTATAAGAAACTTCAATGGACCTTAATTTTCATGAAGATGCCCTGCAAGATGATCAAGTTTGTTATAGCTAATGATGTCTTGAATGATATGAAGTGCTCCAAGACGAAAAAAAACAATAGGAAACACTTTAATCTGTCCGTCTGTCTGCTCTGACAATGAAGTCAATGGGTCTATATTGCGTTTGCATTTGTGCGTTGGCCAAATCAAAAGGAATTGCAAAATAGGAAACAAATAGCATTTGGCTTTTGTTTCAATATGTTTTATAATTGAATTTTGTGCTGTAATAGGTATAACCCTAAGTATTATTTGAGTTTAATAGATGTAATACGTTTATGAACAAAATTTAAAATAATACAAATTGAAGGAACTAATAAATGAATGTATTAGAAGTAGTCATAGCAGTCAATATCATAATATGTTTATTTACTTATCATATTATTAATTACCGATATCATCTAAGATCATAGCTTAATATATAAAAATTCTTGTATTTACAGTTCCAGCTTACTGACGCAAGAGCAAAGCTTTAATGTCACATTGTATGCATTAGGAGGATTTTGAATACTTGCAGATAAAAACGATAAAAGTATTAATAAAAATAAAAAATATTAGCATTGCCACTTCAATGGTTTCTAGTAGAACCTTTTATCCTTGGTTATATCATACCAAGGACATAGTCCTGAAAACCTAAAGGATCAAACTCCTGGTCCAACAATATGAATGTTTTTCTTTCAGCCGACAGTTGTGAAGTAGCTCTTCTCTATAAAATGGTTTCCAGTCGATCTACATATGTTTGGTTATACCATACCAAGGACATAGTCCTGGAAACCTATAGGATCATATCAATGGTCCACAAATATGAATGATTTTGTCTTTTAGCAGACCTTTTAAATGAGCTCCTTCAATCCCCTAATGATTCCTAGTTGACCCACATATCCTTGGTGATCAATACTAAGGCTATAGTCCTGGAAATCTAAAGGACTAAATTGTCCACAAATATGTATGCTTTTCTTTCAGTCCACCTTTTATACTGTTTATGGCAATTTCGCTTTGAATTTCTCCAGAAAAATAGTTTTAAAAAATACCGTTGCATAGCATTAAGGGGCAGCCGTTGACAACGCTTAAATCGCTAAATTTACATGTTAAATCAGCTGAAATACCAGGCGCACAGAAATGAGTAGTAGGGTGACGCATGCTTTTTAACATTGAGTTAAAATTGCACTTTTGCTTAACCTTGGGTTAACATAGCAATGTTACCTCTAGACGCGCTGCAGCGTTAAATCGGTAAACTTGCATGTAATTTCAGCTGAAATACCAGGCGTACAGAAATGAGTAGAAGGTTGCTGAGTATTATTTTACATTGACTTTAACCTTGGGCTAATAAACCAATTCTAACTCAAGAGGCGCTGCGGCGTTAAATCGGTAAACTTGCATGTAATTTCAGCTGAAATACCAGGCGTACAGAAATGAGTAGAAGGTTGCTGAGTATTATTTGACTCAACATTAAATTTTTCTTTGACCTTGGGTCAATAAACCAATTCTAACTCAAGAGGCGCTGCGGCGTTAAATCGGTAAACTTGCATGTAATTTCAGCTGAAATACCAGGCGTACAGAAATGAGTAGAAGGTAGCTGAGTATTATTTTACATTGACTTTAACCTTGGGCTAATAAACCAATTCTAACTCAAGAGGCGCTGCGGCGTTAAATCGGTAAACTTGCATGTAATTTCAGCTGAAATACCAGGCGTACAGAAATGAGTAGAAGGTTGCTGAGTATTATTTTACATTGACTTTAACCTTGGGCTAATAAACCAATTCTAACTCAAGAGGCGCTGCGGCGTTAAATCGGTAAACTTGCATGTAATTTCAGCTGAAATACCAGGCGTACAGAAATGAGTAGAAGGTTGCTGAGTATTATTTTACATTGACTTTAACCTTGGGCTAATAAACCAATTCTAACTCAAGAGGCGCTGCGGCGTTAAATCGGTAAACTTGCATGTAATTTCAGCTGAAATACCAGGCGTACAGAAATGAGTAGAAGGTTGCTGAGTATTATTTTACATTGACTTTAACCTTGGGCTAATAAACCAATTCTAACTCAAGAGGCGCTGCGGCGTTAAATCGGTAAACTTGCATGTAATTTCAGCTGAAATACCAGGCGTACAGAAATGAGTAGAAGGTTGCTGAGTATTATTTTACATTGACTTTAACCTTGGGCTAATAAACCAATTCTAACTCAAGAGGCGCTGCGGCGTTAAATCGGTAAACTTGCATGTAATTTCAGCTGAAATACCAGGCGTACAGAAATGAGTAGAAGGTTGCTGAGTATTATTTTACATTGACTTTAACCTTGGGCTAATAAACCAATTCTAACTCAAGAGGCGCTGCGGCGTTAAATCGGTAAACTTGCATGTAATTTCAGCTGAAATACCAGGCGTACAGAAATGAGTAGAAGGTTGCTGAGTATTATTTTACATTGACTTTAACCTTGGGCTAATAAACCAATTCTAACTCAAGAGGCGCTGCGGCGTTAAATCGGTAAACTTGCATGTAATTTCAGCTGAAATACCAGGCGTACAGAAATGAGTAGAAGGTTGCTGAGTATTATTTTACATTGACTTTAACCTTGGGCTAATAAACCAATTCTAACTCAAGAGGCGCTGCGGCGTTAAATCGGTAAACTTGCATGTAATTTCAGCTGAAATACCAGGCGTACAGAAATGAGTAGAAGGTTGCTGAGTATTATTTGACTCAACATTAAATTTTTCTTTGACCTTGGGTCAATAAACCAATTCCAGCTCAAGAGGCGCTGCGGCGTTAAATCGGTAAACTTGCATGTAATTTCAGCTGAAATACCAGGCGTACAGAAATGAGTAGAAGGTTGCTGAGTATTATTTTACATTGACTTTAACCTTGGGCTAATAAACCAATTCTAACTCAAGAGGCGCTGCGGCGTTAAATCGGTAAACTTGCATGTAATTTCAGCTGAAATACCAGGCGTACAGAAATGAGTAGAAGGTTGCTGAGTATTATTTTACATTGACTTTAACCTTGGGCTAATAAACCAATTCTAACTCAAGAGGCGCTGCGGCGTTAAATCGGTAAACTTGCATGTAATTTCAGCTGAAATACCAGGCGTACAGAAATGAGTAGAAGGTTGCTGAGTATTATTTTACATTGACTTTAACCTTGGGCTAATAAACCAATTCTAACTCAAGAGGCGCTGCGGCGTTAAATCGGTAAACTTGCATGTAATTTCAGCTGAAATACCAGGCGTACAGAAATGAGTAGAAGGTTGCTGAGTATTATTTGACTCAACATTAAATTTTTCTTTGACCTTGGGTCAATAAACCAATTCCAGCTCAAGAGGCGCTGCGGCGTTAAATCGGTAAACTTGCATGTAATTTCAGCTGAAATACCAGGCGTACAGAAATGAGTAGAAGGTTGCTGAGTATTATTTTACATTGACTTTAACCTTGGGCTAATAAACCAATTCTAACTCAAGAGGCGCTGCGGCGTTAAATCGGTAAACTTGCATGTAATTTCAGCTGAAATACCAGGCGTACAGAAATGAGTAGAAGGTTGCTGAGTATTATTTTACATTGAGTTAAAATTGCACTTTTGTTTAACCTCGGGTTAACATGAGAATGTAAAATCTACGGGCCTTGCGGAAGTTAAATAGCCAAATTTGAATATAAATTCAGCCCAAAAACCAGGCGCATAGAAATGAGTAGTAGTGGCTCATATTATTTTACATTGAGTTAACATATGTTTATTAACATTGAGCTAACATTGTTATGTGGTTTAGCATTCGTATGCAACAACGCTTCTTCATATGATGTTAGCTCACTGTAACATTAGATTGAGTCGACTTACCTTGATATTCGTGACTGTAGGTTCACAAGGACTATATCTATGGTATAGTATAACCAAATTATATAGCGGTCAACTAGGAACCAACGGCGAGATATGGGGTTTTAAGGGGGGGGGGGGGGGGAAGGTGGTAGCTGTTAAAAGGCATACATACATATTTTGTTACCAAACTCAAGCGCATATTACAAAAATTCGGCTCTGTAGGTTTACTAGGACTACATAATAGGCACTATATAGCCAGGTTTATGAGGGTCATCTAGAAACCATTAAATATTACGACAGGACATGGCAAACATTTTGCGGGCATAAATTCAATTTGCCATAAGTCAGTCGATTGCATTAAAGAAAATTGCATTTATTTTTGATCAAGCAATCTTGGAAAAATGTTGCATGTAAATCGAAAATTTAAAAACTGCATTTCGATAAAGCTTTTAATCGATAACACTAAAACAGAAATAGTTATTGAATTTTTAAATTAAACTCGATCTGCGCCTGCTACGAGTATACACAGACCTTACAAAATTACTTCAAGTCAGACAGACGGGCATTTCTAACTCGACTCAGCTCGTCGCCCTGATCAAGAATATATATACTGTATGGGGTATGCCACGGCTCCTTCTGTCTGTTTCAAACATTTCAGCAAAACCAAACATTTTCAAATGGGTTTGGGGTAAAAATTAGTTAAAATGAGCTCATATGCAAGCTGACTACAAATTGAAGTTTGAATACATATTATATAGATGCTGCATTGAAATCTATAAAGTTCCACGTTCCAACAAAGGGAGCGGCTAGAATGTTCTAGCTCAGTGCTCATAGAGGGCACGTTGTATTTGGGCATAGTCTGATGTTGAAAGCTGTGCCAACGCCAACATTGCTTGTTGGCGGTCCGGTGTCCCATGCCCCCTGCCACTTGCCACATGCCACATGCCCTTGTCCTGCTCCTGCTTCTGCCCTACTGCAGCCTTGTTGCCTCGTTTGCCGCAGGCACTCTACATTTTTTTTTGTGAAGCATTTCCCTTTTAGCCAAAAAGGGCAGCGATGCGGCCAGACGCGGTGGAAGTTACAGTCCGACAGACACACAGATAGAGCGACAGAGATAGCCAAAGAGAGAGGCAGAGAGAGCGTGCAGAGAGTGAGAGCAGGAGAGATTGAGAGGCAGACTGCCGGACAGACAGCAGCAGACGTCCTACTTATGATTGCCTAAAATCCAATGAAGCGTTGACGCTTGGCCCTGGCCGGGGCAATTGCTGTCATCGGAGAACAGTTTTCTGGATAACCAACGGAAGCTTTTGGCATACGCAGCACGGCACAGTGGGCGACCAACATCCTGGCCGAGCCCCAGTCCCTCCGTTGCCGCCCTGCTTCCGTGCCTTCTGTGAGCAACTGTTCTTGATGGCTTTTTAAAGAGCGCCCGGCTTTAAAGAGCTGCAGCTTAATTTTGGTTTGCCATTCGCTTGTTTTTATTTTCTCGCATCTTCTTTTCATTTAATTCATATGCTTAAAAGTGTAATTTCTTGTGTTTACCGTTAATCCTTTGTGTGGCTGTGTGCGTGTGTGTGTGTGCGTGGGTGTTAAGTAACTTTTGACTGACGGGCACGAAGCAAATATATATTCCAAGTGCGCGAAGAGCTGCCAATCTCCTTAAGACACATGCCAAGCGGGTATGCCAACTCTGTCATTAAATATGTAATGCAGAAAAAGGTAAGCCAAGACATAAAAGATGTATATAAGTATACTGTTACTTGATTCAAATCAATCAAGCAAGCCTACTCAGTTACCTGAAAGACCTTAACAATATTTCACAGCTCTCCTGCATAGTTCCACACTTTTCAATCAACGTGCGACCCCAACTTGCTACGATCTGTGCATGCTCTTCGATACGATATGCATAGGATATTAAAGGTTCTATCAATCTATGATACACTTATTATCATATTAAATCACACATGCCTGTCAACCTATCCCAAACACTCCTATGGCAATATTCCAACATATAAAAGTAGCTCACTCATATTGAAGGGTATTTCATCTTCAGGCTGTCGTTCTCGTCCATTCGTTTTATTATTTCAGACGCAAACGACGCGTTTTTACAGTCAACGTGGGCCCGCAAATTAAATGCAGCTGACACACAGACCGACATCAGCGACAGACGATAAGGACATTCAGACAGACGGACAGAGAAACGGGGACACGCGTCCAACAAATGAGAATCATTTGGCGTAAAATAAAATGTTTTATTAACAATATAAACAGACGAAACAAACAAACAAACAAACAAACGGAAGGGCAGCATATGAAGGTCCTAAGTGTCTTTTACGCTCAGCTCGAGATGGACCCGTGTCGTCTCACGCTAGGCACGATCTAGCCAGTTGTTGTTGCTTAGGCTATCTAAAAAAGGGGTTATTATATTATATTATACATATGTAAGATTTACTTTACAGAGTGAGTTGAAGTCAGCTTTAAATTCGCAAGGATTAGGTAAAAGCTAGGTCATGTAGATACAACATTAGCTTATACCCAAACGATATAGACATAACTATCTGTCTGAATGGATACTTTGTTAAAGACAACTCCGAATACATCAGCTTCCAAAATAATTTGCTTTTTATTATATGTCGGAAGAATTGAGTGTGAACCAAGAGCTGCAGAGTATGATGCATTATGAAGCCCTTTTACTTTGCAGATATATATACTTGATCAGAGATAAAAGCCTAATCTAGCTATAGAAATAGTCATGTGTTTAGTTAGATGTGCGTAATGGACCTCATACGAGCTACGTTTCGCATTCCGTTCCATGAAGTTACCCATAAAATATGAGTAGAGTGCACCTCTTATTTAGGCCCGAACACTGTTTGTCGTTTGGCATTTAAGCCTAATCCTTTTTGCCAAATAGTTTGTCGAGGTGGCAACAATTGGCCCATAGCCATTGGATTATATTAGGCAACAGCATTTGTGCTTTTTGGGCAACATAAAATTTTTGCAGTTTTAATGGGCTCCCATATATTAGACCCACATGGCGTAGGAGCAACACTTTTTCGAAAGTTTTTATATAATTCTTTCCCGTGTCCTTGCGTATACTAAAATTTAACTATTTCGGCCATTTTGGCCAGCTGAACTCCAAATGATGGCCCTTAGCTGACGTTCGCTCTGAATTATTGTACATTTCTGTGGGTGTTTTACGCATATTTAGCTTGTGAAGTAGGCATAAACATTCTGTTTACATTCATAAAGTATATTTTGCTATTAATTTATATTAGAGCTAATTATGTGCGTCATCTGAAGAGTAAATTGGTTGTGCTTTAATGGTACTTCTAAACTTTGACAGGTCTCTATAATAACATTACCTAAAGAATTTTAAGAGGTAGACTTTTATGACAGTTCTGTATAACAGTTCTGCATAACAGTTCTGTATAACAGTTCTGTATAACAGTTTTGTATAACAGTTCTGTATAACAGTTCTGTATAACAGTTCTGTATAACAGTTCTGTATAACAGTTCTGTATAACAGTTCTGTATAACAGTTCTGCATAACAGTGCTTAACACCTTTATAGTACTTGGCTATATATACTATATATTATACTCAAGCGATATTTTTACTAGGTAATATCCTTAAGCACCGCTGTATAACAGTTTTCTGGTAACTTGCTTGATTTGTGAGAGTTGTATTCCATTATAAATAATTCCTTAAAATGCATATCTCAAGTAATAGCCATATAACTAAAGTAAAAACCGTTTAACAATTCTTTGAGAGCTCTTCCAACTAGCAATGTCTACATAAAAGTTTGATAGGAGCTTAAATATCAAAGAAAATAATTTAGTAAAATACGTGCATAACAGTTCATTAGAAATCGACACCTCTAGCAATACTATGTAACAGTTGTTCAATAATCCACACATTTGGTAATAGCTATATAAGAGCTTCCTGGAAGCCCACACCTCTAATCATAGCTGAATGACAGTTCCTTGGAAACTCACACCTCTAGTGATGGCTATATAATAGTCCTTTTAAGATTCCATACCTCCAGTCACAGCCATATGGCAGTTCCTTGGAAACTCACACCTCTAGTAATAGCTATATAACAGTTGTTACTTGATTGGGAATTCCGCATCTTTAACGACCAGAGTTGCCTTAGAATTATAGCCCTTGTTGCTATGGTACATGATGATCTAACCATGCAGCCAGCTCGATGTTCATTCGCGTAAGGCGCTTTTATTGCTTCACTCCGTCTGAATTCATTTGCTCTGGCGATGCAAACTGGCCGCAATCGCTTAAGTGTAAGTAACAGATAGTCAGTGAGAGAGACAGAGCCGCAGGCAAACCGCCAGCAAAGCCCCATTTCAAATTGTGCCAAAAGCCTCGAAGAATAATGGCATTGTTATTGTCACACAAACACACCAAGCGACACACATACAAACAACAAGCGACAGTGACGGAGACTGAGGCAGAGGCAGCGACAGAGACAGAGACAGAGACAGAGACAGAGCCAGAGACTGACTTACTGAGGTCTATTTACTTACATTCAAGTGCGGAAGGATAAATACATTTGCAAGGACAACGATGCGGACAATTCAGCACCATTTGCGCTTTTAGTTAAATTAGTTGAAGTGACGCTCAGGCATGACGCAAGCGAAACAACATCTTTGATACTATCTGCATATCTCTGGAAGATTTTTATGGCACCTATTCCATTGATTGGGCACAACCAACGTATATCTGCAGCTAAATTTTGAACTAGGGCTTTCACTGCACTAAACCTAGTTGCCATGTGGAGGGAACAGCTCTTCTGTTATCATATTAATGGAATATATAACTAGCATCTAGTCAGGAACGCAATATTGGCATTTTATAGCATTATAAAGTTCTTGGCTTAAAGCTTAATAAACGGAAAGACAGATATTTAAACTGGGCTGACATTCAAGGCTAAAGCGCTCAACTATGTTATACATAGCAGCTTACCAGCAAATTGATTCAACATTCTTATTTTATATTGAATAATCGATTATCAACTATGTGAATTATTAAAGTTCATCAATTGCTCTTATTTTGTGTTAATTAAGTAGAGAGTTTATAATAAGCAGCTTCCGAAATTGATTTCTAGCCATATTTCCTATATCAATATTGATTTTTGGCTTGAAAATTGATTTTAGTTTCAGGAGATATATACTTAAGGTTTGTTTGAGATATATATTTCAGCTTCCATTCTAATTTTTACTTTTACAATTGCGTCCAATATGGATTTCCCAGTGTGCTGCCTTTTATAATGTGCTTGCCCACGATGACAATGTCTTGTCGCTTCTCTTTGTCAATTGACAATCATCTACTTCTCACCCAGCAACACTCGAGGCTAAGTTCAGCAATAGCTAACTTTATGTCTCTCTCTCTCTCTTATGGAAGAGAGAATGAGAGGATAGAAGCCAAGCAGGCGAGACGCAAACTCACGCGGATAACATTTAACACTAATACTACTGCAATGGTAGGAGGTAATTACGAGAAAATTTAAGAGAATTGGAATGCTTGGAACTTCGTCTTACTTTGGTT
>JAWNON010000053.1:1952500-1982500 GCA_035045945.1 Drosophila anceps
TATTGTTATATCAGCTTTTGAGTTGAATGCCAGCAGCTGCTTTTTGGTAGCAACTTTTCAATGTGGCTTTCGAGGCGGCGCAGCTGCAGCCGCCAAATTGGCCATTTTATGAGCATGTTTTGCTTGAACTTTACGCTACAAACAACCACGCCCACCCGCCCAGCCAGCCGCCGCCGCCCCACCAAATGCCTCGCCCGTAGCAGCGACCACAAGCCGCAGCACAAAGCAGAGAAGCCGAGTGCAGAAATTATGAAATGCCAGCGGCGAACGCTGCCCATTTAGCTAGACAGAGAGACAGAGAGACAGAGCAAAAGAGACAGAGAGACAGAGACAAAGGCATAGCTGGGGCAACTGTAACTCTAACGGCAAAAGTAAAGGCAAATGCAAAGGTAAGGGCAACGCTGATGGCAACGGTAACAGTAACTGTAACGCTAACGGTAACGGTGGCCGTTTGATTTCAGGCTGAAAGAGAAAAAAACCCAGCATATAATAAACAAAACAAAATGTTCATGTTTTGCTTTTGAAGTTGACAGCCAGAAAATTGACAACGCTATAGCGTTACGTTCGAGTACACTAGACGACTGGAAGATACCCTATAGTAATTCAGTCTGATATAGATATAGGCATGCCTGCACATACATATGTATGTATATGTGTGTGTAGAGGTGTTAATGAAAGACATAAGGTCAGCAAAATATGAGACATGTGATCGACTAAAGGTTACCCTGTAGTACATGAAGTACCGTAATAAAGTGACAAGCGAAAGTTAAAATTCTGTAGCCTAAGACAATCATATTGGAAGTAAATGAGCCGATGGTAAATGCTCGACTGGCAGATACCCTGTAATGCTCAATTCAGTAGCCAAGCATATGCATCAAAATATATCGATGTATTTATATACTTATATATTCATAATTAGAATTATTCATAAAAAAGCCCAACAGAAGCTTAGCAGCGTGTGGATACCCTGTAACCAGGGTGAAAATAGCATTCATATATATATATATATATATATATCTAACTCGATATTAATCTCAGATACCTTAAAGTAAGGTATATTCCTCTACTGTATTATATCATCATATATATCATATATATATATATATAGCCGATGCTCTAGCCGATTGACCGACTGATTGATTATGGTTAATGCTCAGTCGATACGGTATTAGTCGAACCCGTAATTCAGGATAATTTTCCAAGATCTAAGTGAGATTTGTAAACAGATTGACAGATTATGAAGATTCTATTCGCACTAAAGGACTGTAAACCAGATATTTAAAAAAAAAAGCCTTGGGCAGGAAAAACTTGTAGCTTATATACCGTAGAGCTCTTGTGCTGCCATCATTAAGCATGTTGGCTACAGTATTTAATAGGGTAGCTGCTTACGGGCTAATGCCACCTCGTCACGACTCGGTTTTTTCTTCTACTACATTCGCTTGCCCCCAATCGCCCTTTCGATTGCCTTAGCTAAAATATGCGACGTCACTCGTCCATCATTATTCCCGTAAGCTCGTTAAAAGCTGCTCAGAAGCAAACCGGATGCTCGCACTCAAATGCTCCTTTTCAACATTTACAAGCTGTTTAGGGTCCTCGTCCTCGTCCTCGTCCTCGTTCTCCGTCACGATCTCGTCCCCGCCCTCGATTGGGGATGGGGCTAGAAATAGCAGGCTCTTGACTGTGACCACATTTCGTGCCAGAATCTGGATGCGAAAGGCTTAGTTTGTATAGTTCTGCTTGTATTCACATTGCTTACATAATATGATAAGAGTATTGTATTCGAATTGTGTCGATGCCGGAGGTAAGGTTAGGTATTATTTATTAGGATATAGGTGCCAGCTTGAATCATACTTATAAAATTGAAGTCATACCTATTGAAGGTAGATGTTTTTTTATTTATTTCGGAAATAACTTTTAACAGATTCCGAATTGATTCACCCCATACATGACAAATAATATTAAGTCACAAAATATTTTTCGGAATTACTCCGAATTTTATAGACTTCATAGAACTTATGCAAGTTACTCTAAATTTTTTGTATCAGAAACTAGTTTCACTTCAACCTGATACAGTTTAACTAAGCCGAATATTCCTGATTTACGCCGAAAATTAATTTCGATGACCGAGCACTATTTGTTCTGTTCATATTACGTGTTTTTTTTTTTTTTTTTATTTTTGCTGTTCACGAATTCATGCCCACACGCACATACATATATACGACGAACAGCAGGCATTCACAAATCACATGGCCACCCACGATGAGACGCAACTGTCCACAGATATGCACATTTGCGGGCAACCCGATATTATCAATCAGTTGACGATGCAATTACGAATTGTGCTTGTTGTTGTTGCGGTTAGTGTGGCGCACACACACACACATACACACACACACACACACACACACACATACACATACACACAAAGACACACGTAATGATGGCGACTGCTTATGGGTGGTGCATTGGCGGGGCGTCGGCTAGACGGACGCGAGAGAGTTTAATGGTGGCTTAATTAAGTGTTGCATGCTACGTGCGGTTGGGCAAAAACAGAACACAGTACACAGAACAGCGAAAAACTTTCAACGTAGTCGAGGGACACAGCGTCGATGGGACAGAGACCAACGCTGTCATAGACACCCGGCTGTCAATTGGAAGACATGCTATGCCGCCCAACCACTGCCCAGTGCCAAAAAGACGCAACTAGACAGCGAGTGAAACAGAGAGTGAGAATGTGGAGGGAGGGGCGAGGGGCGAGGGGCGGGGTTGCTGTGTCGCTGATTTTCGCCTTGTGCCTTGGAGGTGTTAACGTGCGTGATTTGTTGGCAGTGCGACGTGCTTTGGTTACAAATGGTAAATCCTGCGCGTCTGTCACTGCGCGACGTCCAAGGATACGGATACTCAACTGCTACTGCTGCTGCTGATGAAGATGGAAATGGCGCTGAAGATGGCGATTGAGATTGAGATTGAGATTGACATGGAGCAGCGAGCATTAACCAAACTAACAATGTGCCTGCAGGGTCCAGCCCCAAAGAAGACAAAATATAACCAAAACTGGACGCCAAATTGAATTATTTATTATGCAACATTCAGCACAATATCCCGTATTACACTTTTATATGCTTTCACATATATATATATATATATATTTATATACATACAACTTTTATGGGCCATGTCATCCGATATCCATAGCGGCAGAGCGTGCATAACAACAAAAGAAAGAAAAAACCTTTACCGAGAAAAGAACCTTGAAAGTCCCATGAATCAAGCAGCAAGCCAACGCCTTCGTAAAACTCAGGCTGCGTTTCCAAACCCATATAAATTTTAGAGCTACGCTTAACAATCAGTTTGAACTTTGGCACATACAACCTGGCCAAGCCCACAGTGGAAGCCGTAGGTCAAACGTCTTTCAAAGTTTTTCAACATTTTTCAGGGCAACTTTTCCTGGCTTTACTTCACTGATATCACCTTAGCTAAATGCTGTTTCATAACTCTTACGTCTAGAGCTGTGCATCAATCCATCAATCAGTCAACACTCTGCATGCCATGCAAGCAAAAGAGCTTAAACAAGTTTTGCCTAACCAAAGACGATACTCAAGTTTAAGGACTTAGTCATTTTTCTACATGTACTTAAATATTGATATAAGCACCTGTATTACATGCTGATAGCAAAAAGGTGTTCATAATGGACTAAAGGCGGGCTCAAAACATATTTATACTCATTCACAAAGTGAAGGAGTATATATTGGTTTTCCGTCTGTCCGTCTGTCCGTCTGTCTATAGTGAACGCAAGCCATTTAGCCTCCACTGAAGCTAGAGACATTAAACGTTGGTAATCTCGTCACATAAAGTGTTAAAACACGCCCGATACGCCCAACTCAGACGTGGCAAAAGGGGCAAAACTATATCTGGCATAACAGAAACGCGATTATTTAAAGTGCTACCGAAATATCTTATTTTTCATAACATCTTAAAACCATAGCTCCAAATTTGACAATTAGTTTACTGTAGATTCCTTCTAGGAACTCGCCATTATGAAAAACTGCATCTTCTGCAGTTGCATAGTTAGAAATTCCACATTTAACGACTAAGCTAGAGCTAGGAGCTACAGCTCCAAAATTTGCTAGTTTAATCACTGAAGACTTCCTTCTGACTCCCTTACCAAGAAATTTTCAATAGTTTTATGACTGTGAATGAGTATTATGCAGTCTAGAGCTAGAGCTCCAAAATTTGCTAGTTCAATCACTGAAGACTTCCATCTGACTCCCTTACCAAGAAAGATTCAATAGTTTTCGGACTGTGAATGAGTATTATGCAGTCGGTATTCCTGCATGTTTTGATATCAGCATGAGGCAAACTGCGCCTGATAATCGAGTGCCTAATAAATTAACGCATTTGAAATCAAGCAAAATCTTAAACAAACGCAAAAAGATTGAAGAAATTCAATTGGATGCTTGATAAAAGCTGAGCGCATTGAACGGGGCAAAGCAAAGAAAAGCAGAAAGGAGCAGAGGCGGAAAACATCAAATAACCATTTTATGCGCTCGAAGTGCTCGAATGTATATATAATATTCATTTCTCAGATTCAATTTCTGAAATGTTTCCTTTTACGCGTGATTTGCCAATTGCTATTTATAAGCAGGACAAAGTCCGACAATTTGTTTGTGCCCATTCGGCCAGCACTCAGCCATCATTTCCGTACTGTAAATACAGCAAGGAGCACCGCTCAGCGCAGAGGCACTGCCGCATCCCATCCCCCATTTCTAAACAACATGTATTTAATTTCCTTTCTTTTTTTTTTTTTTTTTTTTGAGTCCTCTCAACTAGGATTGGCTGCTGTTCATTTCGTTGGAGCTTTGCGCGTACTGAATATGAATCACGTTCTGATTTTCCATATTGATTGAAGTACCCCAGCAAGCGTCCCAGCGCTGGGTCCCGCATATTTTGACATTGATTAGCGCCCGCCTTTTAAGCGACTATGAATGGTAATGATGAAGTGGGCAACGAAGTGGTGTGGCGTGTTTTTGGAGCACTCCGACGTGGTGCGGTGCACTGAAGTGCAACGGCGTCCACAGCAGCCGCCATTCAGCATTCACAAATTACATTTCCTGTGCACTTTGGTGTCGAATTTAATTGGCATTTTGTGTGGATCAATCGATACGACAAAAGTCGCAAAGCACTCCCATACCCCAAAGGACTTCAATCTGATTACCTGAACGATAGGTAAAAACAGTAAATGTTCTCATTTCACAGAGCTTTAACTACATTAGGCAAATTAATAATCCGCTTCAATCATAATTTATCGATATTCATTTTTGCTTATTAGCATTCCTTTTACTTGATTTCTTAAGGGAATATCCCTGCTTAACGGAATTTCAATTAGGTACACATTACTTCTTCTTCTTCTTCTTCTTCTTTTTAATATATTTCGAAAAGTCAACGAAATTTTAAACTTAAAATTTGGCAAAAATTTTAATTGCTGAGATTTCAAGCTAAAATTTCTGTTTTATAGTAAAAATTCAAAAAACTTTTACATTTTGTCGAGTCAACTAGAAATGGGAGTTTCAAAAGTTATTTTCATTATTTTTTTCACAGAGAGAAACCCTTTCAAGTTTCAAATAAAATTATATTCAATTTTCCCAATCTTTTCTGTACAGGGTATTCTGCAGTTGCTCACTCAGTTGCCTTCACTTTTTGCACTCATTTTGTGCCGGGTCTTTGCTTGGCACAAGAAAAAAAAAAAAGAAAGAAAACGAAAAAGAAAAAGAAAAAGAAACAGATTTCTGAGCCAACCGAACCGGCAGATGGTCGGTCTTTGCTTTCCATTCTCTTTGGCGAGCTGCTCGTGTTTATGCAAATATTTGTATTCCATTTGCATTTCAAAAATTGAAATTTTTATATCTTGCGCTCTCGCTCGCATTTATTATGCGATTTGCCAGGGAAAAATTTAATTTTTGCACAATTTAGGACAAGTTGATTAAGCTTTTTGATGCCAGCTGCAAAAGCTGTTGCATAAATTTCTCCCACCGTCACCGCCACCGCCACCGCCACCGCCACCGCCACCGCCACCGCCACCGCCACCGCCACCGCCACCGCCACCGCCACCGCCACCGCCACGGCCCAACTGCCCCAACCGTCCGCTCCAGAGTACCCAAAGCTGCTAATTTATAATGTATATAGGTACACTTGTACAAACGAGCGCTCACTAGCAGCTGGAGGCAATCAGGGCACCGTGATGCCCAAATAATGAAGTCGGAAATTTGCTCCTAGCAGTGAGAGCTTAGCATGAAACTGGCCACTTATCGAAGGCCACGAATACGAAGTAGATAAATTTTATTTTTTTTTTTTAATGATTTATATAATATCTTAACTTTTGTGAACAATAGATATGCCGACTGATTGGTAATTTAACTGGGGGGGCAGCCTTTAAGCAACTATAGAACAGACGCATTGCATTTTGCAAGCTGAGTGGCCAAGCTTGCAAGCTTGACTTATGCCTAGTATCATGCATATTCTCACTGCAAAGTTATCGAACGAATTGTCATATTGATAAGCTCAAGCTACTGCTGATTATCAAGGTAATTGCCAATCAAAGTGGAAAAGAGGGTATTTGAGATAGGAACAGGCGAGAGTGGGAAAGGGAGAGGGAGTGACGGAGAGCGAGAGAGGTGTCCAACATCCAGTTGACTTTTGTTTATGTCATTTTGGTTGATTTCTAATCAAAAACGTGTTTGCATGCACATTGCCGATGGGGACTTTGTCCTGACGCTCGGCACAAGGACGCGCGCACTGGCAACAATGGCGTGTGTCATAGATGCGGACGTGTACACGTGGACGTGAATGCATCCTAACAGCGCAACGAATGGAAGACACTTGCATCAGGCCAAATGATTGAGGTGCCGAGCACAATGCGTGGTTGGCTACATTTTCAATTCCATGCGGCGAAACGGGCGGCACAGGTGGTGGCAGCTATGCGGGTCGCAAATGTAATCAGGCAACGCTAACCCGCTCAGCAACCATAAGTATAAAAGCAAACCGAGCTGCTACTAATTCGAGTGTGCAATAAATGAACAATGTTTGAGCAAACATGACTCTAATATGAGCTAGATTTAAGTCGAAATTTATATGTTATACATGTATATTTTTTTGTATGGGCTTAAGATAGGTGAAAATATATATAACCAAAATATTATTTTACTTTGATTTGTTATTTTGACTAAATAAAAAATAAAAAAAAAAAATCTATTGACCATTTAAGAGCAATAGCAAAAGATAACTACAAGAAATTAAAAACTACAAAAGATATAACAATGTTTTTGGTTTTGATTCTAAAGCTAAATCCATGCCATTGTGTATAAAATACAGAATCATTCAATTGGTCATTACGACTTTGCTGACAATGCACAATGTCCGACTAAATGCGGCTTGCGTATTAACAACTGAGTTGGAATTCTTAAACATTTTGTTTTATTATTTGCTAGCTTTTGGCACGCAACACATGTTATAATTAAATGGCAAATCTTATTAAATATTTCCACAGCTAAGTATTATCTTTAACTTAAATCAATGCTGAATTATAGTTCTTGAAAATAGTATCACTCTTGATTGGCCAAGCTCATGCAGTTAGCAGTCGATCGATTTTTTCGATATCAGCTGGCAGAGCGCTGTAACTTGACTGTCGCAGCAGCGCCAACTGTCAATTATGCTCGGCAAATATATTTTTGCAACTTCAATTTCATATTTTCGCTCCAAAAAGGAGCTGGTCACACAGTCTCTAAAAAACAAAAAAAAAAAAAAAAAAAAAAAAATCGTAGCACACAACGCTGCAGCCATAAAATGCAACTGTCAAAGTGAAAACTAGACATGAGTAAGTATGTGTAAATACACATGTGCAGGCATGCACACACATACATATGCACATACATACATACATACATACATATGTACGTACATATTTAGCCGGCAGCTTTTTTTTTGCGGTTGCACGATTTTCGTGTCTGCTGAAGCAAACAAAAGTTAAAAGCCGCAAAGCGAGGTTATGAGTTCTGTTAACGTCACTCGTTATTTCTTTTTTTCTCCATTCCAGTGCATTTTTGATAGCCTATATAGCTATCATACGGAATATACTACAGCCGAAATACTATTTATAAGATTTTTAACATATATTTTAAAGCTTATAATGTATTCGCTAGTAAATCAATTACAGGGTATATCGTAGTATAGTTTTCTTAACTAGCTCATTTAAAATTAATACTCAATTACAGGGTATCTGCAGCTCACACAATCCTAAACTAAATCAGACCGCTACAGATATAAACACAAATGAGCTTATTGGCCTTGTGACTAGAGACTTGAAATTGGAATTTTGCAAACGTGTGGATTCTCGTCTGAGAATCAGGAATAACTATTTTGGAAGCTATTGAAAGAAAATATATGAATTCTTTAAGAGATAAAAGTCGTGTACAGCCAGTTTCTGTGCTATATGTCAAATCGGAGCACACCATCAAGGTAGATCACAGATTAAGAGTAGGTCTCAAAATTAGACAGCTAGAATACTAATTGGAAATAACTGATCAGATCTTTTATTAACAACTTGATTCGATTTGTTAACTAAGCTTCTTCAACTTCAAATGATTATAAATATAAATATACAAATTTTTAAAAATTTTACTATAGAACTGCATTCGAAAGTGTTTAAAGATATATAACTTATGCAATCGGTCACGTCAATGATGATAGTTTTGAATCAAATAGCACACATCCTTAAAGATAAACCGCTGAGGAACTCCAATCAACTGGTTGTAAGTTGATTGAAGCTCCTCAGTGGATTATCTTTAAGAATATGTGCTATTTTTATTTACATGCAATACTTTCTTCTGAAACGAGTATAGCACAGTTGGTCATGTCCGGCTGCATCGTTTAAATTTGTTTTTTTTTTTTTTGGTATCCACAACGCACATGAAAGCACTGTCACTAAGAGAAACGAGCACCCACGCTTCTAAACACACACACACACACGCAGACAGACACATGAGAGCGCGTATTTCGCATAGTCATAAATAAAGTCCATTTGCATTGCTGTTTTTGGATGGTTTTGGTATCTGCAATGCTGTCCACTGGATGATGCCTGCTGCCTGCTGCCTGCTGCCATTGTGGTTGTCGTTGCTATACCCTAAGTCTATTGACAGGGCATAAGGATTATGATTAATTGTGTGTGACAGGATAAAGAATACGCACCCAAGCGCCTAAGGTATATGTATTCTGAATTAGGCTTAGCAATCGAACTAATCACATTCGAAAAGTGCAAAGGCTGGATCTTTGAAATGGAGTTTTATTTATAAATGGTTGAGTTATATATACTTAGCTGAAGTCAGGTTTAAAAAATCAAACTTTAATCAATACTATCACATAACTGTCATATATCTAGAAAGGTAAGTTCAGGGTATCTTCTAGTCAGGTCACGGTCGTAACGAACGCTTTTCTAGGTTATTGTTCTTGCTCGCTGTCATTGTTTATGTACGTGAATTGCACAGCCCTTTGACGGTCGAATAGTGTGTATGTGTGTGTGTGTGTGTGTGTGTGAGAGAGAGTGTGTGTGTGTGCCTTCTATTTGTCCTGTCGGGCGCAAAGTTCTCTCTGTCCCGTCTATCAGTCAACTGGCAGACATTTTGGCAGTTTGACAAACATTTTGCTGCCTGCTTCCAGATAGAAAGGCACTTCCCAGATGGATAAACCCAGATGCTTTGACTCACTTGCCTTTTAAATACCCTGTGTGTGTCCGTGTATGTGTGTTCATGTGTGTTTGTGATAAGTGTGTATGTAAAAGTAAGAGTAAGAGCAAGTCTACCCAGTTTCATGACGCGAACAGAACTCAACCCACAAAAGGCGCAAACATATGAAAGTTAAATACTGAAACAAAGTTTGTCACATTGTCATTTGCATTGTTGTTGCTTGTTTTGTTATTATTGTTGGTGCTATTGTTGTTGTTGTTGTTGTTGGTGTTGGTTTTAGTGTTGTAGCTTATTATAATGCTCTTCACAGTTGCGGTTTTGTTTGAAAAGCCGCAAGCTGATTGTGCACAAGTCCGAGTACTGTCACATACACATGTTAACATATATATATATATATATAAATATATAAATATATATATATATATATATATATATTTACATATAAATATTTACAAATATACACATAAATATATATATATATATATCTATATATATATATATAATGTAATGGATCATGTATACATATCGAAACACACACACCACACTTACTTAAAGTGTGCTGCAGATGGCGTAGCATTTGTAATCCAAGGAAGTATGCTATGCTTTCTCCCCATTCCCCCCCGGAAAGTCAAGCCAAAACTGTGTGGTATTTGGTCGTTCTGCCAAACTGTGTCACCTACATATATTTATATATATATATATATATATATATATATATATATATATATATATATATATATATATATATATATATATATATATATATATATATATATATATATATATATATATATATATATATATATATATATATATATATATATATATATATATATATATATATATATATATATATATATATATATACATATATATATATATATATATGTATATATACATATATATATATATATATATATATATATATATACATATATATATATATGTATGAATGTAGTTGATAATTGGGTCGAGCGCCCTTAAATAAATATAGTCGCACTGAGTCATATCGTGTTGCTGTATCAAAAGTTGAATGAGGGTTATTGATTGACTTCTCTTTATGCCTTTGTCGTTCTTTACCTTTGCCACTTGTTCTCTGGTTCGCTCTACTTTGCTACATATATATACTATATATCTATATCTGTCTCTCTCTCTCTTCTTCACTTTTTCTCTCTCTATCTATGTCTTCATATTGCTATCTTCCTGTTGCTATTTCTTGTCCTCTATCTCTCTATTTTGGTTCTTTCTTATGTATTTCCCTATTTCAACCTTTCTCTTTTTCTCTTTCTCTTTCTATTTCTCTCTCTCTCTCTCTCTCTCTCTCTCTGTATATATCTCTCTCTCTCTCACTCTCTCTCAATCTCTATCTTCCTGTTTCTATCTCTCTATTTTGATTTTTTTTTATGTATATCTCAATTTCAATATTTCTCTTTCTCCTTCGCTTTACCTTTCTCTCCCTCTATTACCGTTATTCTCCTTTTCTCTTTCGCTTTCTCTTTCTCTATCTTCCTTTACTTTTATTTTATTCTCTCTTACATTTTCTCTCTCCCCTTCTCTCTCTCTCCCTATACATGCGACTCCTCTCAACACACACTATGTAATTTTCGTGTTCTCTCTCTCTCTCTCTCTCTCTCTCTCTCTGTCCCACTCTATCTCTCTACAGTAAGGATACATTTTCGCCACACACAATGACAAATTCCTACCATCATATACCGCCCACTTCAGCCCACCTTCTGGTCCTCCGTTGTCATCTCATGTGCTTATAAAATAATTTCAATACATGCCATAGAAATGAAATAAATATATATAAAAGCAAGGCGGGCGCGTGGCAGCGCTGGCTAAGCAGGGGACGAAGCATAGCCATTATATACGCTATTGAAAAGTTTTGCCACATGCTGCCCTCTCTGCCCTGTCGCTTGCCTGGCGCCACCCTTAGCCACAGCAATATATTTACCACTTGCTGCTAAACCATGCGCAATACCTTTATCAAAGATTTCAGAATTGAGATTTGAGATTTGAGATTCGCAGCTCCTGCAGCTGCGTCGCTTTTCAATGTTTGGCATTCGCTTCAAAAGCTGGCCAAAAGTTATGCGCCTCAAAACATATTCGGCAGCAACTTTTCTGCCCGTTGTGGTGCAGCACCCAGCACCCAGCACCCAGCACCCAGCACCCAACCACCCATGCAACGCCATTTAGGCCAAATATACATGAATAAGTTTAAACAACAAAATCCGCCTCAACCTGCATTCGAGAGAGAAACAGATGAACTGAGTGAACGAACAAATCGAAAGTTATACAAAATTCATGTAAGCCAAAATCAAGGTAAGCGTTTCATTAATATATAATATAATACACTTTATATGTGTATATATATATATATATATATATATATATATACGTATATACATATATGTTCTTTATATATCTCTACACATACACTTATAGCTTTGCCCTTTGCATAATGATAGAATCTGCCTTGCCGTAGGCCCAGCACACTGAATTCAGAGCATGTCTTGGCTCAAAGCCTTCGATGTTGTATTCGAATTAATATTCAATCAATTAGGAAATGCGAAATTTCACTGAAATATTCATTGTGCTTGTTACAATTTCAGAGGTGCATTTCGGCATTATGTTGCCAATACGTGCTTTAAGCTAAAATGATTTAATGCAATCAACACTTGCTTCATGCCTGCTTAGTCTCACCTCCTCCACTGTTGAATATATTAAAGACGTTGCACCAAATGCGTAATGCAGCTCATTTAACTTTTGCATAGTGCATCATTTCTATATTCTGTGATAACTCTATAGATTTTCGATGTTGCCAGGCCAAAGGCTGGGCAAACACCATTGGGATTACTTTCCATGTCTTTCTGACTCTATATCTAGCTTTCACTGAGTCTGCATCTGCCTGCATCTCTCTCTCTCTCTCTCTCTATCTCCTTCTTTCTCTATCTATGTCTGCCTTTTCTCTTTCCTTCATTCTTTCCTGTCTCTCTATCTCTCTATTGATATATCTTTCTTTCCCATTCTCCTTTTAGATTATCTCTCTCTCTCTCTCTCAGTTTCTCTCTCTCTCTCTCTCTCTTTCTATATATATAGCTCTCTAACTCTCTTTCTCGGTCTATAGTTCCTTCTCTCAGTCACCCTCTTCGCCCACCTGTCTTCCTGTCCATCTGCCAATCGCCTTCTCCCACCTTCACCTTCCCTGTCAAGGTTCAGACTTAGTTACTTGCTTCATTTGTATGCCTATGTATGTCTTCTTACGATTCCAATCGGAATTAGTTCATAGATGCGTGTTTCATGGTTCATTTGTGGGAAAAATTAGATATTAATACCCAATCCACACACGCTCACACGCATATACATACATAGACAGACAGACAGACAGACAGACACACAGAAATACCAAACTTGCTCTAACCGCCATGACATTTAGTGGATTTTTCTTGAATACCCATTGAATTTGCTCAGTATAGAGCTTGAGCGAATTCCATTACATTCAAGTAACAGACAAAGTATAATTATCGATAAATAGGATCAGTGGTGATATGGGCTAATAATGAAATGGTTTGGAAATCGATAACTATCGATTTATGAAAACTTTTATATGAGTTTACTGCAGTGATAACAGCAAAGGTAACGACCTCGAGCTTATCATATGACTTTTATAGGAACTAATCGTAGGGTATACACAGTTTCAGCTATACACCCTGCCAATTGTTGCTTGTTTTTTCTTTGCTGGCTGTCTGGCTGGCAGTGGGTGACGCTTGATTTGCATATGTATTGATGCTGGTATTGCCACAGCATTTGCATTTATGCATGTAACCCACCAACTGAAACACTCGCAGATTCAGTGGTGTCGGAGCTGGAGCCAGAGCCAGAGCCAGAGCGAGAGCCAGAGCCAGAGACACAGCCAGAGCCGGAGTCGGAATCGGAATCGGAGGCGGCGTGCGTCGTGTGGGGCAACCGCGCATTTGCACATTTTACGGTCATGTTTATGGGGCACCAGTTAATCGATTATGCATGGCCTGAGTGAACAATGCCGGAAATGTGCAAATGCTCAAATGCTCAAATGCAGCGCATCCGCTGCCAGTCAGCAGCTTTTAGCTGCCACTGCCTCCACTTGGGTGCATGCCACATTCCTCCCTCTCTCTCTCTGTGTGTGTGTGTGTCTGTGTGAGGAGCGGGCACGGGTTATTACGCCTGCTTTGCATTTGACTTTGATTTACCGCCAGTTGCGCATAGGTGTGAATTACGGAAATTATTAGTCCAATGGAAAGTGAACTATTAGAGAAGGAAATCGTGGGGATAACACCGACGCCGATACTCTGAAAAGCTATCCGCTTACCTAAGCTGCTGATGATAACATTAGAAATTGAATGGAAAGTGAACAAGCGTAAAATCGATACTGATAAAGCTACCCTGTGGACAAGTTATACGAATCGACTTACTTAAATATTTATCTCATACATAGATTGTGCTGCTTCTTCTGTTACTTTCTTCAAGTCTGCACTATACGAAATTCTTGAAGCACTTTGGCATTTGGTATCTGAAGATCTTTATACAAATATGAGCAAGGTAAAATATTCTTAGAATATATTCGATTTCTCGCCCGATCAATTTTCATGTTACTTAAGTTGCATCAGCGCTCTGTGAGTGCACAGAGTTTGCCTAGCTTAGAATATATTATATACAAACCTAATACCTATATACCAAACACACCCGTTCCGCCTAATAGTAAACAGCGTATAAATCCCAACGAGCTGGGATATAATGTTGCAGATTATGATAACAATTGCAGGGCGTGCCCCATAATATGGAATGTCAAGAATCGATTGCAAACAAAGCAGGCCACAGCGCCACAAGCATTGGATAAGACTTCTAATACTTCAATTTATCTCGACTAAATTATAAACATTTGTAAAATAAACTAATACATCAAAAGACCTTTTTAATTTCTATGTACTACAGATTAGAACATATATTTTACTATATTAACTTTTACATAATCAAAATTAATAATTAAACAAAAAAATGTAATTTTTCAATATTTTCTCAACTTAATGCTTCGGTCAAAAACTATTCAGACCACCCTCGTACAAATAAATAATTAAGTAAATTCTTAAAAAATTGATTTCAAAATATGAATCCAGTCAAAGCTTCAAAGCACATGCCAAGCAGTTCATTTCTTGTCTTGAAGTCCATCCAACTCGTTCTCTAACTATTCTCATTTATCTCCGCGACTTTAAGAGTTGTAGACATCAAGCTCGTAAAATAAGTGAACTTACGCACAAATGAAATAAATTTCATACTTCAGATAGACAACTTACCCACCTACTCCCATCCCCGCCCGCTCCCTCGTCCACGGGGACGAGCATAGCCCCGGCCATTTGGCCAAGTTCGGCAATCCTGCAGCAAAATACATATTGTAGTAGATGCCATAAATATTTCATAGCGCGCATTACAACAGTTCATATTCAGTTTTGATTTCAATTTCGCAGCAATACGTGTATATTTTATGTTGACTTTCAAATTTAGCTGCCAGGTGAGCTGGGCGGATGGCATGCCATGGCATGGCAAGGTATGGCATGGCTTACATGGCGTCTGCATGTCGCATCAGGCAGGACTACACAAGTCTATGCATGCTTATCCTTAAAGTTTGTCACAGTTAAATAACAATAAATGTCACACAAAACGCCATAAGCGCCTCCACCCACACCCACACCCACACACACCCCCCCCCCCCCACACACACACACACACATTCGCACACACATGCTGGCACACACACACACACACGCACACTCACTGATAGCTGCCGACAACGAGACGAACATAAAAGGCAAAAGTTGCCTCTACACCAGAAAACTCGCATAAAAGTTTCCCTTCTTTGGCTCTCGGAGCTGACTGCTCGACTGTGGATCCTGGATCCTGCTGCCTGCTGCATGGTGCCTGCTGCCTGATGGCTGGCGGCTGCTGACTGGCGACTGGCGACTGGCGACTGGCTCCTGGTTTTTGGCTGTCGATGGGCTCGCTGTCAGCTTCACCTTGACAACGTTGTCGTATTTTCATTTCAGCGTTTTTTTTCGCACACTTCAAAAAGATATTATCGCCTACGTCATGAATTATGTGCTCGAAATCATCTGAGATCCGATTTCTAATATTATTGCCAATATTTATATTAGTATTATTATTGTTATTATTACTGCAATTGTTGGGTTTCTTATTATTATTATTAAAACTATTGTTATGGGTTGCGGATCATGATTATTATGGTATGGAATATGGGTTGAGGTTGGCATGCCAGATATTGTCATTATTATTGTTATTATAAGTATTATCATAGTTAATTATATTCAGTCGCACTACTATTTTTATGAACACGACTATTTATATTTTTTTTATTATTATTCAGCAATTTCAAAAGTTACATCGCGATAGTAATTAAGTCTTGGAGCACCCAAAGAACCATCAATGTCTATGCCGTAGTCATCCATGGCTTATTGTTGCAAAATATCTAACCCTATTCTAAAAAGTCACGAATAAACTTTCGTTTCTTATACATATCTGACCTAACTTGTATTTTGTTTCGATAGAGTATACGAGCTTCGTTGGCCTTTTGCTTTCTTTCTCCCTCGCTGCCCCAGTGTAAGTCTCTGAATGAGGCACGTCATAACTTTGCCATAAAAACAGCTGACAACTCCAACGCAAGGATATAAAGATGCCATCATTCCCAGTCAGCAGCCGTGGCCCATTTCCCACTCCATATGCTCGTATGTGTCTATATATATATATATATATATATATATATATATATATATATATATATATATATATATATATATATATATATATATATATATATATATATATGTGGGTGTGTGTGCGTCTGTGCATGCATGTGTGCGTGTATATCTCTGCTAGTTATTTCAGTGGCTTAATGTGCTAAACAACTGCGTAGCTAAAGGACAAAGGAATTGAACATGCGCCAAATTTAAGTACTTCGCCAAGTCAGAGAATCAAATAGGCTGCCAGCCACATAAATAGTTTGCTATCCTTAATGCCTATTACTTTTCTAGTTTATTGTGTTTCGTTTGCATTTAACCCCAAACTGCATACCCTGTAGCCGGACAAGTTGTGGTCGCGACTAGTTAGAGAAGATGTCAGAGAAGCAGAGACTCGTACATTGGCATTGCCGCAGTTGCACTGATCCTTGTGATGAGTTGACGTTTGCTAATATCGACCAATATCGACTTATATCGACTGGGAATAAACGGTAAGAGAATAAACTCTTACACATAGCTTACAATTTGAAGAAATCCACATGCACTCTTATTCAGGGTCTCCTCAGCTGATATATAAGCCAGAGTACAAAGTATTTCTCAGTCGATCATCTTGTTAAACTTTCATTTCATTGCGCCATTCATTTAAATTTGAGGTAAAGCCATGTGAACGCCATAAGAACTAGCTACACACAATATATGTACAAGCATTACTTAGCCCACACCACACAGATACACACACACACATACACACACACACACATACACACGCACACGCACACGCATTGCTTATACCCTGAACCCATTGAAAATGCGAGGTCAGGGTATAATGTTTTCGCGCAAATGTCTGCAATGGGCAAAATGAGAAGTGGCAAGGACCACAAAGTATATATACATATATATTCTTGATCAGGACGACGAGCTGAGTCGATCTAATCATGTCCGTTTGTCCATCCGTCCGTGTACATATATGTATTCCTGCACAATATCATCCGTATTATCGATAACAATCGAAAATAATCGATAATTTGCTTTGGCTTTTAAGCTTAATTTGAACACAAAAAGTTGTAGATTTCAGCTCAGCGTAAAGTTAAGGGTATTCCCTAGTCGGGCTCGCCCGACTGGAGTCCGCTTACTTGTTTTGTTATGCATGTGTGGGCTTGCATACAGAGAAATCAACTCAAGAGAAACAAGATGTTGGCATTGGCTTATATAATATGTGCGCCTGGTAGCGCAATATGTAGCTGCGACAAGAACAATACGAGTCGCACAGTGGGCGCAGCAACATTAATGAGTTGTCCAAATTATGAGCACCATCCAGAGGCAATAGGGCGAGACCAGTCAATCAATCATTAGCAACAGTTATCAAATATTGAACAAAAATTCTGAGAGTCGGGCAATCAGTCGGAAGAAAATGTCTTCAATCGCGAATCAGTCAGTCAATCAGTAATGTGTTAATCACTTTGTCCTTAAGTCTACAAATTAATTAATCAATTAAGCTCTTAGTCAGTCAGTCAATCAATCAATCTATTACACAATCAGTCAGTCAATCAGGCAGTCAATCAGCTACTCGTTGAGTGGCCAATTAATCATTTAATGATTCAATCTCTTTGTCCTCATCATTCAAAAAGTTATATGATCAATCAATGACTAAAACAGTCAGTCAATCAGTTAGTCAATCAATCAATTATTCAATCAGTCAGTCATTGAGACAATCGCTCAGGCAATCATTCACCCAGTCAATGATAGTTAAACAGCAAATCAATCAGCCAGTCAATCAGGTTGCTAATCTGTCCATAAATCAGCCAGCTTATTCGCAACTTGTTTATCATCATCCAGTTAATCTATCAACCAATCAAACAGTCAAACAGTCAATCAGCCAATCATGCTTCCAACCAATGTCACTTAAGCCCTCAATCACTCAGTTTGTAAAACAATCAATCAATCAGCCAGTTTATTCGTTGCTTGTGGATCATCAACCAATCAAACAGTCAATCATCAATCACTGAGTCGATTAATCACTCAGATACTTCTATTGCATATATAAGGGACATCGAACAACATATTAAACAAACGGAGAAATGAAACTCATTGCGTAAGCTATCAGTGAGGAGTTGCTTTGACAGCAGTTTGTCGTTCGTCAGCAAAATACTCAGCAAACTTTTCAGGGAACGAATAAATAACTAACTAGGCTAAGCCAAGCTCGACGTCAAATGTAAATACAGAAAACATAGTTACAAAATTTGTATCACTTTACGACCCACAAACGAACAAACTTACAAACTTCTGTTATTACTCTGTAGCTACAAATTAAATAAAGGGAAGGTAAGAAAACGCATTCACAGTTGAACGATGAGTGATTCGCAGCGACAGGTCAAAATGATGGCCGAACAGGCACTCGCCAGTCTGGTGGAGCGGGCAAAGCGTCTAAAGCTGAACAGTGTCTCCAGTCTGGAGATGAGCAATGTGAACGAGGAGCAGCGGGCATGCCTGAAGGAGGATGAGCCGAATGCTCCAGCTGCTAATGGCGGCAATGCAAAGAAGTCGGCGAGAACCAGCGGGGCCGGGACACAGCGATCGTTGGCTGCCTCAGCTAGAAAGCATCGTAAAATGGATGCGGAGCCATCCCCACCGCCACCGCCATCGCCGCGTGAGCTGAACGTTATCGCCGAGCTGAGGGATGAGTACAGGCAGACCGATCAGTTGCTCGACCAAATGCTCACTGATGCCAACAAGCTCAATCGGGACATGATCTGCTGTTCGCAGCATCAGCGCGATCTTTCGCTGGTCCAGCAAATCGAACTGGAGACAACCAACCGTTCGCTGGACTCTCTGTTCGATGCACTCAGCGCCGACCTGGGACGCAGTGATCTGCTCGAGGCCATCCAAAAATGCGACACCGCTCTCGAACGCAGCAAGCAGCGCTTAGGCAACAAGCTGACCAGCGAGCAGTCCGATTCCAACTCCAACTCCGACTCCAACTCCAACCATTCGAATGACAACAATTGCCTTGAAAATAACAAAAGTAACGAGAACTTCAGTGACAGCAACTCCAACCATAGCAACAAAATCACATTTAAAGTTATCACCGAGGCTATAGTAAAGCCGGGCGAAGGGGAGCCGCCGCTGATCGTACCGCTCGAGCAGCCAGAGCCAACTCCAGGCGACTGTGACGGATCCTCATTGCTGGCCAAGCGCAACTAGCGCCGATGCCCAATTCAAATGGATTTTAACCTAGCATATATTTACTGTATTCGAATTGTCGCTAACAATCAATAAATTCTCGTTGCACCGCAAACAGAAAAAAGCCATCCACCTTAACCAGAGCCCAATCCCAATCCCAATCCCAATCCCAGCTGTTGACTGATACAGATGCCAGTGGCAAACTTTTCTTGTTAAGCTCATCAGCTGGATGGGAAGTGCAGCGCAGCCCTCCTGCAACCATCTAGCCTCCTGCTCCTTTCATCAACGTCGTCATCATCTGGCAAACAGTTTGAGCTGCGGCCTGGGCTCCAATTCGCAAACTCTACTTCTCCACACCCACTCGCACTCGCACTCGCACTCGCACTCCAACTGCCAGTGCCACTGCCACTGCCACTGCCGCTGCCGCTGCCGCTGCCACTGCCGTACAGCTTTACGTCTCTCGCTCCGGCTCATAACTAATTACCGCCTCCATCACATCGCATCGCCGCATTGCCAGCATCTCGAAACTTTTAAATTGAGTTGCGTGTCATAGTCAAAAAGTTTGCACACTTTCCGCTAGCGCCCCTTCACCCTTAACACACAGTCCCCTTTGCCATCCACCGCCGACCCCCAGCCCCCTACGCCTCCTCATTGAATACGTGATATCGCTGTATGCCACAATAAATCAACTTTGTCAAATTATATATATATATATTATGTATAATATATATATATGTCCTTATACACCCACAATTACACACACATATACACTCACACACACACACACACACACATGTGTGCCTGTGTGTGTGCGCGCGTGTGTGAATCGTAGCGTGAACACATTCAAATAAACTAATGATTCCCAACTTTTTATTTAATGTATGCTAAAAAAAAACAAGTGTGCTTATATCGGGAGTGCCCGACTAGGAGATACCCTAAACACTGCGCAGAGCTGCCACTTCAATCGTTCCACGTTCCTTTGGGCGGCATCTAAAATCCGAAATACACTCGTTAGATCGATTATTATAGCTAATAAGAAAATGATCGGAAATACATATTTGAAATTTCAAGATCGTTGACTCAGCTCGTCCTCTGGCTCACGACTACATATACTTTCTGGGGTCTGCCACGCCTTCTTCTGCCTGTTACAAACACCTGCCCAGACACATCATAGCCTGACTTGCCAATTTCAATGGGTCCTGGGCATACGAAGCCATAAAAAGGGTACTATAAAGTTGCTGGGAGGTTTCCTCCTATGCCAAGCGAAATAGTTTTCAAAAAAAAAACTCGAACGTGTTTATGTTTTGTTTATTGTTGATGCGCTATATGTGCCAACTTTTAATTGGCATTTCCTTTCCAAATTGAATCGTAAACACATATATCAAAATGAGAAAAATGTAAACATGAAAAAAGAGCAGGACATATGCATACGCAGCGCAACGTAACGCAACCTATCATTAGTCAAGTCACGGCGAAGATGCTAAGTCCTTGATTTCATTTTAAAGTTTTTATTGGATCATTTGATATGGAATATGAATTCAATGAAATTTTGTAAAAGTCAAGTCAAGTGAGAACATTGCAGGCGGGCACAGCCGACTGCACAATACCCGTGTCAAAAATTTATAAATTTAATAAAATATTAATATTTTCGTATTAGTCAGGCTTGGCTGTTGGGGAGGTCAATAGTTATGCACCTAGAGAAGTTGGTAATCCAAACTCTGAAGCTGTTGTAGATATATTTCCATATCACTCGACAGGCCTCAAGTGGGTGTGTCTACTCACTCTATATATTCTTATCTGGCAGCTTTATAAAAGTCTCTAGCTGAAACATTGCTGAAAATATTTGATAAATTCAATAAATTCAATAAAATATAAATTAAATAGTTTATGTTTCAGGAAAAAGTAGAAATCTTAATTTCACATTTGCCACGCCCCAAATGACGGTAGAAGAACAAGAATACGCACAAGTATATATAAAAATATTCAAGTTTTGACAGCGAAGAAGTGCCTAACGTTCAGACGGTTGGACTGCAAGAAGTATTTTACACAAAACTTATATACCCTTTTACACTTTGTGGCTAAGTATAAGAGTCATAAGGTTGTAAAAGTGGAGTTTTTTTTTTTGAAAAACAGACAAACTTTTCATGCCAACGCACACTTATTGATTAGTATACAGCTCTGGTCATAAAAATAGTAGTGCGACTAAAATGTTGGAGTGTAAAATTTGGTTGAAAAGCACATTATTTTGAAAACATTTAAATATATATGTTAATTTTAATATTTGTTTAAAAAATACTGTGCTCATCTCTGTGCTCATCTCCCAACATTTCAGTCGCACTACTATTTTTATGACCACAGCATTATATATATACATATCGATCCATATTATCCATATATAGCATATATATATCGATCCAGATATATATCATGTATGTAGCTTACATATATCGATGTAGATATATATCATATATGTTTATAGATTACATATATCTATCTAGAACTATATCATCTATATATAGATTACATTAAATTTCAAGAGTAGTTTTACTGTTTATCAAAGAAACCCTTTTCATATATACAAATTTGCTTAAGTTTTTGGTAAAAATAGTATGTTAACCTGAACTGAACTGCAGAAGTGTGATAACTAGAAGCCACCGAACATGTACTTTGTCTATAGCTTCTCGAAATACATTTATATTTGCTTGCATATTTGCACAATGTTCACATCACTGCATTGCTCAGTGTGAAATACATAGGCGGGCAAGCAGCTCATTAACTATATATGCTTGTGGTTGAACAAACATATTTTATTTATTATAAGTTACCATAGAATTGGGAATAAAAAAAAGAAAAGAAAATAGTGGCAGGGCAGATCAGTTTGTTTTGAGCTTCGCTTGTGAAGTCTTGGTGTCGCTACGCTTTGCCAGCGCCAGAGTCCAACAAATGATCCAGAGCGGCAAGAATACAGTGCAAATGGCAAAATAGAGCCAATTGCCATAAATCTGCAATAGATGAATAATATATGAATAAATAATGAATAATGAAAGAGAGTGCTTAGCTGGTCGCACGCACCACTGAATCGATAAGCGCAAAGGTAACCGCATCCATGGCAGCGGAGGCGGCGCGCAGCAGCAGCTGTTGGAATGTCAGCTCGGGGAATTGATAGAAGCTCATGATCAGGATGATGGTATAAATGACCACCAGCGGATTTAGGAGCAACGTCCACAGACGCGTCAGGCCGCGCAACGTGCTATTCATTTTGTTTGTATTCAGGGCCACTACCATGGGCACCGATAGCACCGCCACAAAGAAGCCCAGCGAGAAGTTGAGCAGTCCAATAACAATCAGAGCACAGCCATAGATGAGCAGCATGCTGATGTGCAGCAGCTCTAGTCCGCCGGAGGGCAACACCACGCAGAACGGCAGCACCAGCCCAATCAGATTAAGTGCAATCAGTATGGTGCCAGTAAGCGGTCCAGCGCCCAATGGCAGTTCCATTAAGTATTTCTGCAGTGGCAACACATTGCCCAAGTAGCCGATGAACAGCGCTACAGCCAAATAGATTAATACCAAGCCATATGGCAAAGATAGCTTCATCGACTGCACAGCTGGTCCACAATTGGGTTTAGTTGCATCTGTGTCCTGCTGTGTACGACGCTCTGTGGCATCCAATGTGGACCATGTCAGATACGCCTTGAGAAAACTGCAGGCGATGAGCGCAACCAGGGCGGGCATATAGTCGCCAATAGATATGTAACGATCGTTGTGTACAATCACATAGAAGAAGAAACTTTGATGAAAGCGTTCCAACAAATTGTTCAGGCTGCGGGCAATGCCCTCGATTGCCTTCAGGAGTGGCACGGCGGCTGAGCTCGGATTGGACTTGACATTGGCGTTGGTAACACGCTTGGCAGCGGATATGGTCAGTGCATCGATGCGATAGCGATGGAAAAGTCCATGATTGCCATTGGGTATGCCCGATGATTGCGTCGACAGCATGGCCAGCATTTGGCGTAAGTTCTGTTCGTACGTGGAGAAGTTGGTGCGACGCTTCCTACGCGGCGTCTGCTTGTACCCCGAGGTGACGCCCTCGCGTGCCATGATGCGCTGCACCAAATTGAACATATCCAGGTTAGGCAGCTTGCCGTTCAAGCCCTCGATCTTGACATCAATATAGTCTGTAAGCATATTGATGATTAATGATTACTGAACATTGATTGCTATTTCTATTGATAAACCAACCAACTTCCATGTCCTGCACTTCAATGTTTAATGCTGCTTGCAGTGAGCCGGCGCGTGCGGGCAGGTTTCCAGCCAACAGGTACGAATTGGTAGTGTCTAATGCTCTATCGCCGTCATGGTAGGCCTCTAGCCAGGCCTGCATGCCAAGCTGCTCTTGCTCAGTGACCAGGAATATTAAATCCTTGGCCCAATAATTTTTGCCTGTCCAAAGAAAAGAAAAGTCTTCTCAGTCTAAACTCTAGCTGTGGCCACTTTGCTACTTACGTCTTGCAAACTCTGCAAAAGCCAATAATATTGGCACGCTAGGCGTTATGTCGGCGTGCACCGAGTTCGGTGGACGATAGGGTGCCGAGAAGACTATACCCTCTGTGGAGCCGATGCGCGGCGCACGCAATATGCCGTAGATGTTCTTGCCATGGAACTCCTTGCCGCCACCGAAGGGATAGCGCAGCGTATAGTTATGCGTGTGCGTCTCCAAACCAAACTCATTTAACTTGGCCAGAATCCAGGCGTGCGGCGTTGTGGCCTGATGGTCCTTACGTTCGCGTTGCAACTCCTCTAGCATCTGGACGGCCAGCCGATTGGCATCTATGCGTATCTCAGGATACACCAAACCTACAATTATCATTATCGATTACAGCTGACCACTTGTAGAAAATAGCAACAAAAACAACCAGGTGATAGGGCATTCTCTGATAAGTAAGTTCCATGATTGAATTCTGGTAGGGCGAGGCACATAAACCAGACCACGCCCGCTGTGTAGAAAGCATAGCAGAGCTTGCGCATATGCTTTGCCAGATTGTCCACCAGCTTGTTATGTGTCGACAATGATGGATCCGATAGAAGACCCATTGTTCCAGGCACTTGTTTCCATACACCAATCAGCAAACAAAATTTAGCCGGCACAGCTAGGGCTGCAAATCAACTTATGCTATCGTTAGTCAAGTCAAACAGCAACTAGGGCTGCCTTTTTATTATGCTCAGCTATCGATAATAGCGTATGGTATTTTTTTTTTAGAACTGAAGTAGCTTCGAGGCTTTCGATGTTTTTCAAATTTGAAATAAGATATATAACAGAATATACAAATTTCAGTTTTTCTTACAGATATAATAAGCAAATATGATATAATTGTTTGTACACATGAGTTCACCTCATAGAATAGTTGCCAAGAGATTAAAAGTAAAGAAACAAAATAGTGCAATTCTGACGTCATTACTGTCATGTGAAATCGATAGAATTTCACGATGAGTTTTACTATCGCCCACTGTTAAATATCAAAAAACAATTCATAGCCGACGAAAAGTATTTCGATTGTAGTATTTTTATTTGGCGCAAATAGTCCAGTTTATTTAAAAGCGTTGATAAAATATGTTTAGTTGACTTTTGGTGTGTTTTTTAAGTATTCTTAATTATGTAATATACATAAATTTTAAACATTCACAAATATTTTAGGTTAATTATATTACATTTATGAAAGTAGAACTTTCTTTTCTTACCTAATCACAAAATAATAATATTTAAGTGGGACAGAAAGAAAATTTTAAGTCTTCGTTAAAAAAAAAAATAAAACAAAAACTACAATGTTAATATTTAAAATGTTGTTGATTACAATTTGCAGCTTCTGTGTGTTAACCATTTTGTGAATTTTGTGGATCCAGTAACACATGCGCATTCAATTCATCGTGAAAATTCCTTAGAGCGATATATATGGAATGATTAATAATTAATAAAATATGGATGCTAGGTTTGGCTGCAAATATAATACTCGGGAAAATTAAAGGAAGATTAAATGCTAACGAATGAGGAATTCTCAGATGCAACTTGCTGAATAGTCTGTTTCCCTCATCACAATAGCCGATATATCGATAGCATTAAAAGAAAGCCCTGGCTAAAAGTGCCCATCCCTGTGCGAAATACACAAAGCAAAAGTGAAAAAAGCATACAAAAATAATAAAAGTTCAATTAAAAATTGCACCTTTGCGTCGGACAGTTGAATTAACATAACAAGCCGTACACAAAATATATTAAGTGTCGGAGATAATTCATAATTTCAAATTCTATTCAACGCAGCGGATATAAATATCACAGCAGCCATTCAAAATGGCCACCAGCGAGATTTCTAGCTCCAATGAGCGGCACTACTACGCCAAGCTGGAGGCCATCAAGGATATACGGGACAAAACGTTGGCCTTGGAGAAGCTCAAGGTGCGCATTATAAAGGAGGTAAAGCTGAGCGATGACGAGGAGAAATGCTTGGACGAATATCGCAAGGAAATGGAGCATCTGCTGGAGGAGAAGATGTCCCATGTGGAGGAGCTCCGCCAAATACATGCTGACATCAATGACATGGAGAACATCATTAAGCAGACGAAGGAGAATCAAACGCGTTCCTTCGATATGGCCAATCGCGTATACGAAGAATATCTCGCTCTCAAATATCAAATCGACCACATGCGGCGCGACTATCTGGGCCTGAGTCCACTCCGAGACCTACACGAGGAGGAGGGCAGCCCTATATCCAAGGATCGTTTTCAGACAAATTTCCTTAAAGTCGCCGCACAATCAGCGGCCGTGGCCGCTGCTGCGGCCGCAGCGGCCGCCGTCACACAGCCCACATCCCTGGCGAGACCCCATGCACGGCATCCGCTTATGGGAGAGGCCACTGTGACAGCCTTGCCGCCGAATGCTGGCGGCGGCGGTGGCGGCGCTGGCTCCGCGGTGCCCAGTGGCGGTGGTGGTGGTGGTGGGCCGGGTCATGCATTTATGCCACCCGCCCCACCTGGAGCACCGGGCAGCGCTGGCGCTGCCGCCGCTGCAGCTGTGGCTGCAGCTCGCCTGGGCAAGAGCGACTTTTCGGCACCGCCACCGCCGCCGCCGACCACAAATCGGCTGCAGCAGTCGCCATCTATTGGCATTGGCCATCATCCATCTTTTCGCTCCGACTTCAATGTGAACCTGAGGCAACAGCCGCCCCCAATGAAGTCCTGCTTGTCCTGCCATCAGCAGATTCATCGCAATGCGCCCATTTGTCCGCTCTGCAAGGCCAAGTCGCGCTCACGCAATCCCAAGAAGCCCAAAAAGAAAAATAACTAATCGCCAATGCCTCCCATCGTCTACACATTTTATGTATTCCAACAACTTGGAATTTTTACTAATTTAATATTTTCGATTGTTTTTTTTATTATTTTTTTTTTGTATGTGTTTATTTTTTTTACATATGTATGTGTATGTACTTATTTATTAACCCAGCGACGCTTAAGAGCCGCACATTGAAAGTATTACATTTCTCTCATAACCATTTGCTTGTAAGCTGCTAAAAACAAAACATCAAAACAACAAAAAAGTATATTCTCAGATTCTGTCAACTAAGCTAGTTTTGCATATTATTTATAAGTTCGAATTGTATATGTAGAGATTCTACAATTTAAGCGAAAGCAATTATCGTGTCAAACTAAAACTAATTACATTTTTTTTAATATACGTGTAAGCATTCAAAATACTGAGTGAATAAACAACAAAATTTTTCAAATTTCGTTTACCTTTCTTTAAAGTTGCAATTTGAAAAACAAAAATTAAATGTGACCACCTGATCGTGACAATAATTTTGACGTTCAGTTCTGGCTTATCGATTGCCAAACATCGAATATTTGACACAAATATCGAGCTGCTGTCAAGTATTTTTTCATTTAATTCCTGCCGCTTGCTAGAAGAAAATTAGTTTTGCTTTTATCCCTTTTTTTTTAAAAAAGGTTCTCTAATATTGGAGGTGAGTTAACTTAATTGAAAGTCTTTGAGTTAGTAACTATTTATATTAAATATAATTGGCAGCACATGAAATAAAAACTATCAAAGCTTAATATACTTTTGGTAATAGACTTAGGCAAAAAAAAAAATAAAAAATACAACAATTAATTATTAGATATTCCTGATATTCAAGTTCAGTTTCATCAATATAATTAAAATTGTTCATAGCAAATTTGAATGTAATCTCTTACGTGTGCTGCTCACTTACAACATTTGTTTGTTTAACAGCACTGTTTGTCGCAAGGTTGCCAGACCGCTGCACACTTTAAATCAAAAAAGTGATCTGGCTTAAAAGAAATTACCGCAAAGAACGCAACAGACTTAGCTGTGAGCCAAGTAGGGCACAGGCCAAAAAACGAAACGAAACGAAACGAGCAACGAAGCAACCGAACTATCAAAATACTAAGTTAAAACAACAGTTTGCATTTTGTTTGTTACTAACCATGTAAGTTAAAACGAAGCGTTAAGAACTAATACGATTTGAACGCATCAGTGCGGCTGGCTATAACTGTTTCCACTACCTGTTTGTTGTTGCTCACGCTTGTTGTTGTCTTTGTTGTTGCAGCTGCGTGCACAGAATTTGTGAAAAGAGAAAGTTTGAATTGGCTGTCGACTTGACTTGTCTTGTTGACGGCTTCACAGCAGGGACAACTCTCTCATTTGGCTAACTAAATAAGTGAATAAAGCTAGGTGTGTTTTTATTTGATGTCACAGATTCAATATATTTACTCTCACTGAAAATCTTACAGAAAATGGGTCTAAAGAAAGTCATTCAGCACAACAACAACAACAACAATGACAATGGTCATGGCAATGGCAAGATTTGTGACTCACCTGCAGCCCCATCTTCAACTCCATCGGCGAAGGCGAATGGACACTGCAAGAAGTATGTCGAACAGAACGCTCTGCCCGGGCAGAAGTCCGTGATTGTGGCCTATTTGCTGTGGCTATTCGGCGGCATCTTTGGCCTGCATCATGTGTATTTGCATCGCGATCGCCAGGCATTCCTCTGGTGGTGCTCGCTGGGCGGCTACATGGGCGTTGGCTGGCTAAATGAAATCTTTCTGATACCCGAATATGTACGCGACGCCAACGAGGATCCGCAGTTTCTGAAAGTGTTTGTCGCCAAGATGCAGGCCTATCCGCGTCCGCCCTACTCATCCAAGCGTTTTATGGGTCAAATCATGTTTGGCTATCTGTTTGGGCAGGTGTTCAGCTCGGCCATACCGCAAACTGTCATCGCCGGCATCGATTTTACTTGGCTGCACTGGCTCATACCGTTATTCGTGTCGCTGGGCGTCTGGACCGTTGGCAATGTGGGACGTGAGTGCGGCATTTGGTGGCCAAGCTTCGTTGGCGCCATGGTGGCCTATTTTGCACGCTTCTACATCTACGATGAGACCTATTCGCTGCTGTTGTCGGCGCTGGTGTCGGCACTGATCTTTGATGGCTTCTCGAAGAGTTGGCGCCGTACACCGCCGCGCAGGCGCAGCACCACCGAGCGCACCGTCAAGCTGGGCGGTGCCATTTGCATTTATTTCGTGTTCTGGGGCTCCGTGATGCTCTTCAATGGCTCCATTACCGACGACGATGGCGGCGAAGTGCCCATCTACGAGGCACTGCAGAATTTCCTTGCCTCCGCCTGGTGGACCGACCTGAAGCAGGCCCTCTACGACACGTACACATATGGCCAGCATCACGGCTGGTACGAGACGTGGCGCGAGGTGTTCGAGAGCATGGACGTGGATGGCGAGCGCAATGCGTACAAGGTGTTGGGCGTGAGTGCGACTGCCTCGCAGGCGGACATTACGGCCGCATATCGCAAACTGTCCAAGGAGAACCATCCCGACAAGGTCAAGGACGAGGCACTGCGTCCAGCTGCCCATCAGCGCTTCATTGAAATCCAGCAGGCCTACAATGTGCTCAGCAAAATCAAGTCCAGCCGTCGTCGCAAGAACAAAAAGTACAACGGCGACGATGCGATCAAACTATAATTCCAGATTTGCCTAATCTCAGTTGAAGTCTGTTAAAATTTAAGCCGTTTTTTTTTTCTTTCTCTCCATCTTCTTCGCTCCATAGTAACAATAAAGTATTTATTTGTAATATTAATGCATAGAATAATCGAAGCCATAGATCTAGACGAACACAGCGGCAATCCGTGCAGCGCTATCTTGCGGCCTGGCTAATTGCAACGTGACGTGTCGACGTGTCGGCGTGTCGAGGCGAAGGCAATTACAGCCACGGCTCGCCCATG
>JAWNON010000053.1:1985000-2067500 GCA_035045945.1 Drosophila anceps
TGCATGTGTGTGTGCGTGTGTGCGATTTCACTTACATACTTTTAAACTAACACACCGTTGCTTGTAAAGTTAAAGACGCCCTCTGTCGTCAATTGCAGACAGCTAACAATTTCTTTTTTTTTTTTTTTTTTGCATATGTACAAACTAAACTTGTGCAGGAGACAGACACACACGCGCACACAAACAGCTGTATATGTATGTGTGTGTGTGTGTATATATAGGGGCACTGCTTGTTGGCCTTTTGTATTGAACGGATGTGGGAAGGGGGAATGTACTAAGTACTGCGACAACTACAACGACAAAGTGCTCGGACGCGTTCTGTGTGCGTGCGCCTGCAGCTATGCAACAGTGTGTGTGTGTGTGTGTGTGTGTGTGTGTGTGCGCGTGTGTGTGTATTTGAATCTATGTTTAACATTTTTGCACTCGTGTTTGATTAACAGAATTGCGCACTGTTAGGCGTGAACAGTTGAAGCTGTTGCAGCCGCAACGACGTCGACGTTGACGTCGACGTCGCCGTCGTCGTCGTCGTCGTCAGCGAAAATAAACAAAAAGAACGTACAACAATTAACAAATGACGATTATTACAGGCGCGTGACTACAATATCCTCCTCGAGATCGTCCAGCTCATCATCGGTCTCCTCGACGGCGTCGCCGAAGCCGACATTTGCCTCGGCGGCAGCGGCAGCAGCGGCCGCCGCGGCCGCAGCCTCCTTCTCCTTCTCGGCCGCCTCGATCTTCTCCTGCTTCTTGATCTTGCGTTGCTATCGAATATAAACGAAAGATTCGATTATCACAATGTGTCCATGTGGAACGACTTGTGGGATCACCTACCTTCTTTCTGTACAGAATCTCCACGATGACGTAGCCAATGCAGCCGAGCGTCAGCACAGCCAACAGAATGTAGAGCTTCATGCGGGTGCAGAGCGTTGTGGCATAGGCATAGGCGATGACGAAGCCAGCCGACTCCCAGAGGCGATAGTTGGAGAAGGCGGCCTCCTTGTTGCGCCTGAAGAGCAGGCCATAGAGACCGTTAATCTGCGTCTGCCAGACGGCATCGCCGACACCCCACAGGCCCGACATGGCGTAGAAGATGAGCGGATTTTCGGGATTCGGCCGCCAGAACAGCTCCACGGAAATGAGCGTGAAGTGAACGACAGCGCCCAGCACGATGATGGGCAGGCGGCCAATATACTTCATCACGGAGCCAAAGAGTATGGAGCATAGAGCGTTGACAACGCCAAAGCAGATCATGACGAAGCCGATTTGGTGAACGCCCAAAGCGCACGCCACATAGGCCTGGGTGAAGTCGGCGCCAATGAAGGCCTGCTCCATGCCAATGAAAATGGTGATCGGTATGAGCAGCTGAAGATTGGGTTTCTTCATCTGACGGAACGTGGCCGACAACAGCTGCAGGCCGGAGAGTTCCGCCGCCGAATTGGAGCCCTTGCGCTTCTCGCCGTAGCGCTTTAGGGGATCCAGGAAGAAGGCAATGATGCAAACGGCGGCCACAATGCACGACAGATAGATCATGGAGATCTCGAAGATCTCGTTCTCTGGCGGACGCTCCAGGTTGCCGTGGCCGCCGTTGCCGGTCGTGCAGAAGTTTGCACCGCAATACTGCAAGTCCTCCTCACTGATTGTGGAATTGGCACTGCTGCCGCCACCATGTGCGCCGCTCGACAGGACTGCAGGAATGAACGCGAGAGAGAGAGAGAGAGAGAGAGAGACAGAGAGAGAGAGAGAGAGAGAGATTTAGATTTACTTGAGGTATTTAGGGTAATGTGTACTTACCCAAGCTAGAGATGAGATTGCCCCAGAGCTCGGCGGACTGCCAGGCCAGAAAGAAGAAGCCAAAGAAGCGCACAATAATGGCATCGACAGCCTGTTCAGTTATCTTAGCATACACCTGCCCCACCTGTGTCAGATATGTGGCCTTGGACGCCCACATCGGCGCCGCCCCCATACCCACCAGAATGCCAGCCGGCACGAGGGTGTAGAAGCGCGGGAACAGCTGGAAGGCAATGTACGGCGCATAGCAGAGCATGCTGCAAACGAGCGTCCATTTAACCGTCAGCTTCCGAATGATCAGCGTGGGCAGGAAGATGCAAGAGACAACCAGCGCCGCATAGATGGCACTGAGCGACACTGTGCCAAGACCATCCTTCGAGTTGATCGAGGATTGCAGATTGGCCGTGCCCTAAATACGAAGACAAACACGAATACAATAACCAATTAGCCACATTGCACTTAGCCACATTTGGCAGATTTCTCACCTGAAACGCAGTGAACTGCACCATGAAGGCGATCGAGATGATTGAGATATTCTTTAAAATGCGCCATTTCTCGGCCGGATTCAGCACAACTTTCTCTCGCAGCGAGGCGGTGTCTGGCTCGAAACCAGCTTTTGGCTAAAAATAATACAAAAACAAAAAAAAAAAAAGAAAAGAAAACAAAAACAAAACACAAAATGAAAACAAACACAGCGAAAAGATAAGCGTTATTCATTAGTGGAACTGGCCGGCGGGTGGGGGGCAACAGCCAGGTGAGGTAGGGGAAGGAGGAGAGGGTGAGCTGATGACGTTTCTGGCTGCTGCGATTGGCCAGCTTGAAAAGGAATGCATTCTAGAACAATTGATTAAGATACATACTAACTAACTAACTAACTAAGTAACTAACTAAGTAACTAACTAGTTAGTATTGCATACTAATTCCTATTGCAAGATTTTTTTTTCCTAAGATCAATTAGTTTTTTTTTGGCGTTCTTCATGCTAATCTCTTGTTATCCCTTCATCTTCTTCTCTTCGTCTTCTTCTCTTCTTCTTCTTCTTCTTCTTCTTGTGCATTCTAGGAATATGATCTCATGCTAATCATTTATCATTTCTAATTGTTTTCCTGGAACTTGATTAATTTCTAGACAAACTTTTCGCTTGTGGAATTCTCGGAATTGCCCAACAAACATCGTAAACAGCAGTGTTCATAAAAATAGTAGTGCAACTCAGATGTTGCACAGCAAAGTTTTGCGTTGAACATAAAATTTTGAAAATAATTTTGGGCGAGTATTGAGACTATGTATATTATTATTATATACATATATTTATATATATTTATCAATATGTGGGGCTTATTATAAAATTTGAACTTTTTAACATTTGCAGTTGCACGACTATTTTTATGAACAGCCACATTTATTTGCATTATTTATAGGGTATGCAGTGCCTTAGACTTACAGGGTATTTTGCGTTGCACTTTGGCTTTGCTTGGCAGCTGGTTCATTCATTATTTATGTATGTATGTATCTATGTATGTGCTGGCGCGTTGACGCTTTTAGTTTCTAAAATGAAATGCGTGAATGCGCGCGTTTTGCTCGCGTTTCGCGTGCGTTTTGTGCGCGTTTGTTGCGCGCCTTACATTGCGCATGCGCGACGCGGCCTTTAAATGGTCATAAAAAATGCGCAAGGCACCTGCCAGCCAACTAACTGGGCACGGTCGTAGAACTGGCCCAAAATATCGCCATCTATATATATATATATATATATATATAGGTATATATATATATATATATATATATATATATATATATATATATATATATATGTGTGTGTGTGTGTGTGTGTGTGTGTATATCTAAAAATATATCGAAATTGTGATTTTGCATGCGCTGCCGCAACCGCTCAGAAGGTTACAGCGCGCTCGCGGCGCTGCGGGGGCGATTTTCAGCGCTAACGCAATTTACGTAAAGTAATTTTTTTTTTTTATATATACATACATATATATATATATATATTTTTACATTTCGTTTTTTGGTTTTGCTTTTGGGGAGGCACAAAACTGTAATTGGCATTTAACGGAGCCGTTGGCGGCGTTGGGTCCACGTTCCCTGGCCAATTAGGTGGCTAACAGCAACAGCAACAACAACAACAACAACAGCAACAGTAACAACAACAACAGCAACAACAACAACAACCACAACAAGCGGCGTTATGCAAGCATGAATCGATTACAGATTTTGTTTTTTGTTTTCTGTCTTACAACAATATATCGTTTGTAAGTAGTTTAAATATTATCGCATAATACAACTGCCTTGGTTCACACGCAGCTTGAGGCGCTGTGGACGCAGCGCGTGGCGCGCGTGGGCGGCGGGGCTTTGGGGGGCGCCTCAGGTCTTGGGTAGACAAGTGGCAATGGGTTGACTCTCGTTTTGTTCGTATGCAAATCGCTGGGCAGCCATTGAGCAAAAACAAAACACACACGAAAATTCCCCGACCTTATCAATAAAAAAAAAAAAAAAACAAAAATTCACAAAAATATCTAAAATATTTTTTTTTTTTTTTTTTTGATTTTTATAAATGCATTATAATAAAGCCTGTAATGCGTGCAACTGTAAGTGCGACTATTAATATTATTATTATTATTAATCTGAATTGTGTGTGTGTGTGTGTGACTTTTTGTTGGCATTAACGAAACAAAATTGCATTTAATTAGGTACTAAAACGCAAAAAAAAGTACAACACAAACAAGTTTTTGGCGACCAACACACAAATATAAACAAAAATAAAAAATAAAATGAAATAAAATCAAATAAAATGAAAATAAAAAAGCCAAAAAAAAAAAAAAAAAAAAAACAAAACAAAACAACAACGACAACGCGTGGCCACGTCAATGCGGCCCAGACGAATGCAATTGGCAAACAAATATTACTCATACGCCGCAGGTGTCAGTGGCTGAGTGGACATTGAACAGCCTGCACTAAAATAATAGCAATGTAAAGCTCAACTAAGTATATATATATATAGAGAGAGAGAGAGAGAGAGAGAATTCTATGAGCATATATACATATATATATATATGTATATACATGTACAGCGGTGTTCATAATAATAGTAGTGCGCTTGATATGCTGCACAGGCAACTTCTTGTAATACCCATAATATTTGAAAAACAATATAAGAAATAAAAAAAATTAGTTATAATAAATCTCGTGATTATCACAAAATTGTACCTTGCCAACATATCTGTCGCACTACTATTTTTATGAACGCAAAGTTCTGTTCAACATTTCAGTCGCACTACTATTTTTGTGAACACCGTTTTAGATGCTTTAACTAGTTAAGCACTAATTCTGTTACGTTTTAAAGAATAGTTAAAAAATAAATAAAATATTTTTAAGAAAATTTTAAAAATTAAAAAAAAAAAAAACAACAATTATTTCAAATTGCAATTGCAAGCGTAATAAAGTTAAAGCGACTTAACAAAATAGCGAGAATAGAGTGCATTTAGAATAGCATAGATAACGAGCTAAATGAATGTGCTATAAATAAAAACTGGTCGACAGTTAATTCGCTCTAACTGTAAACGCTCTTGTCTGCGCTCGCCGCTTGATCTTTGCCTGTGAGACGGCGACGGCGACGGCGGCGGCGGCGGCGGCTCGTGCAAAACAGCTGACGTCTGTAACTGACGGCAGGTGGCGCTGCTAGCAATTTGCCCAGAAAACGGCCATGCACACAGGCAGATAGACAGCAGACAGACAGACAGACAGACAAAAACAAACTTAATATATGTACGTATGCTTGATAATAATATGCATTAATACAATTTCAATCTGAATCCGAATCTGAATCTGAATCTGATCTGTGGCAAGTGCGAAACATGCATAAAATGTTATACGATATGGACAAAGAGAGCAAAACAGCAGCAGCAGCAGCAGAGGCAGCAGCAGAGGCAGCAGCGGCGGGGCAGCGGCAGGGCAGCGGCGGCGGCCGCAAACAAATCTCTGAGACAGCTTAGCTAGAGGGAAACCAGTTACATGCCTGGCACTGGCCCCGCCAGTGCGCCTTGTGGCAGTGAGAAGCGCGTAGAGCGGCGCACAGCGGCGCACGAGATTTGCGTTGTTTTATTTTTAAACTCGGCACGTTTCGTGTTTGCTTTTTGGCTTTCAGCTCTGTGCGTCTGCTCGCCCAAACGCCCAAGCGCCCAAACGCCCTCTCTCTTTCTCTCTCTCTCTCTCTGTCTCTCTGCCGCTTGCTCTGCCTCTGCCTCTGCCTCTGTCTCATACTATGTATATATTTCTTTTTTACATTGACTCGACTTGACTTTACATAAATTTGTATTTGTTATTGAGTTTTGGTTATTTGCTGCCTGATTCTCTGGTTTCTTAACGTGGCAAACGCAAAACGGGTTTACCACTGAGCGTTCTCGCTGCGGGCCATTGCGGCACATTGGGTACATTGGGCACATTGGGCACATTGGATGCTGTTGGCTTACACGATTACAATTATAAATGAGCAATATTTATTATTGTGAAATCAATTGTGCAATAAGATTGGACGCTTTATATGGCACACGCAGACATAACTAGGACAGGCCTTACAATCTGTATACATATATACATATACATACATATACATATACATATACATATATATATATATATATACTATATAGTGTTATCGCATGCGTGTTTGTCTTTGGCTCTTAAGCGCGCTTTCTGCTGTCGCATTTCTTTTTGGCCTGGCTTGTTTTCGCGTGGGCCTCAGCGCTGTCTCTCGGTTTCTGAGTTTCTTGAGGTGAAATTTATTTTATGTGCTTTTAGGCAGAGGAGTGCCCACTTCACTGCAGCGCCCCCATAGCTGCCCCATCACTCATAATCGCCAACATCCCGTGATCATCATGTATATATATATATATATAGATATATGTATATGAGCTTGTGAGAGGTGAGCTGCTTTTGAATACTTCCTTCTTTATTATATATCTTTTTTATTAATATTATTTTTTGTGTTTTGTTTTTTTTTCTTTTTTTTTTTGGGGCACATCATAAATTAGTGTGACGCGTGTCATTATAAAACATGATTTCTTAGCGAAGGCAAACACAGTCATTAGCCAGCAGATATAATGTAATATTATAGACAGTCTAATATGCATACACACACACACACACACACACACGCACACACGCACACACCTATATGGTATTTGTATAGGCATATAGTCTCTGCCTGAATGAACTTAACAATTATCAACGTCTATTCTAACTGGGAATTGTGTTTAGCTTCGAGTCTTACAGTCAGCTACAATGCTGTTCTATATACGAGCCAGTCTTACAGCTGATTTTTGCGAAACTTGATTTTCATTACATTCCATATACACATATATATATATATATACCTATATGTATATATATATATATATATATATAGAGGCATATGAATGGGATTATATTGTAATCTTTGTTGCAAACTTGTTTCGTGCTCAACAGCCGCTGTGCAATTGATACTTGCATGATATATATGTGTATCGATATTCACATACATATATATATATATATATATATATATATATACACTTCTATATCTTGACGATCTGGCAGCTATAAACAATAGGTCAAGCAATGCATTTGCTTCAAATCAGCTAACTACTTCTCGTTGTATCTAATGCGAAAGGTTTCACGTTTTCAGATTGATTTCCATATTTTTTTTTTTGCATTGCGTACATTGACTTTTGTGAAGGCCTGTGAGCCGGATATGTAATGTTCAGCCTCATTATCTATATCGCCTGTCAGAGCAGATTAGCATTATTTTAAGATCACATCTAATTAATAGAGTTTGACCTGTCTTTTGTGGATGTCGTTAATATCTATATCATGATTATTTATATCATATCTATTTCAACTATATTTATTTACGTTAATCTTATGAATCTATAGCATATATTCCTATATCACCTGTCCTATACATCTTATATTTATCTATATAATATCTTTCTATACATCTTTCTATCTATATCATATCTATCTACATATATCATATGAATCTATATCATCTATCTATCTGTCATATCAATCTACACTGTATTTATCTATATCATATCTTCCTATATCACATGTAGCTATACCATATCAATTCAGATAATATCTATCTACATCATGTATCTCTTTATATCATAACTACGCAAATTATATCTATCTGTATCATATGTATCTATATCATATCAGTCTATATTATATCTATCTATCTATAAGATATCTTTCTATAACATCTATCTATGTATATCATATCTATCTACATATATCATATGAATCTATATCATATATCTATCAATGTCATATCTATCTATACCATAACTATCTATAACATAACTATCCATTTCATTTATCTATCTATGTCATATCTATATATACCATAACTATCTATAACATAACTACCTATCATATATATCTCTATCATTCTATCTATATCATATCAATGCATATCATATCCATCTATTGTATATATCTATATCGCGTCGTTCTATATCCAATCTACCTATATCAAATGTTTCAATATCATCAAGCTATCTATATCAAATATGTATATCTATATAAACTTTGTTCTATCAAATCTTTTCTATTTGAGTGGACTTTGAGCTTCGCATGTTGATTTGAGATACACGGGAAAGGATAACACATAGAGTATATAGTGACATCCTAATAGATTTCTAGGCATTCCATTCGAGCCTATCTAAACGCAGTACCAAGGGGATTGACATGCTTAACACTCACCTTGACGGGCTCATCGTTCTCGAAGCCAGCGTTGGTAAAACCAGTCATCTTGGCTGGCTTTGTCTTTCCTTGAGTACTTCGATTTGAGTTGAGTTGTCCGTTAAAAGAGAGTGTCCGACAGAGAGATAGATAGAGAGAGAGAGAGAGAGAGACAGAGAGAGAAAGATAGAGAGACCGAAGTGGGGATGTTGTTAATCAATTGGGCGGCTTAAATGTTTGCTGTAATGAGAAGAACGAGAGAGAAGAAGATGTTGAATAGAAGCCATTAGACAATTATAAAACAATTTGCGAGACAAAGTCAAACCAAAACGGGCACAAAGATCACGTGTTGCACACAGACATATGTATATATATATATATATATGTATATGTATGTATGTATATATATATATGTGTGTGTGTATATAATGATTATTTAAATTGAAAACATATTAGAAGCAACCATTGAGATGGGCAATCATAAGCCAAGCACGAGCTGTTATAAAGGCATGGCCATATAAACCGATATAAATGTGTATATATATATATATATATATATATATATATATATATGTATAGGTATATGTAGGTTTATATATGAAATAAGTGCGCCATGGCATGTGTAATACTCTGAGCACAACAATGACAATAACAATAACAATAACCATAATAATATTATTTATTATTAGCAACACAAACGAGAGACATTAGCTGGCAGATTTTGCATTATTGAAATTGTGGCCATAATTGTGGCTGTTGCTGTCGTTGCTGTTGTTGCTGGGATTTTCGTAGACAAATGATATAATTTGATTGAATTGAATTTAGTTTGTTTTTGGCTCAAACAAACAAGTTTTTTTTTTTTTTTTTATGTGTAGACTGTCAACTGTGACGACCAGCTGTGTGTGTGTGTGTGTCTGTCTGTCTGTGTGTGTATTATATTTCACTTAATTTTCGGTTTTAATTTCGATCAGTCGCAACTCTTATGTGATTGATCCAAATTTGCTACAATTGGCTAACAATTTACAGATCAGCTAGGCTAGAGATTCGAACTCTATTAAGCTCTGGACTCGAATCATCGGACTGCGCTGATCCGTGTGACCATGAAATGGCATTAATTAACTAATATGTAATTAATTAATTAGGGGCTTAGGCCCCAGACATTGATCGGCATTAGAACAGCAGCTATATGGGATAGCGGTACGGGGGGCTTGCACATGCTTTTAATGAGCTACTAATACGCTTGAACCCGGAACTAAGTGACCATGGAGGACTGCTAATTAAAATCAATTATTTGCATACGTGATGCATATAGAGGCTCCATTGTGTCCATGCGTATGTGTACATACTATAATATATATCTAAATATATCTATATATCTATATATATATATATTCATATTCCCATAATCTGTCTAGCGTTCTGCCATTGTTCTGCTGCTGCTGCTGCTGCTGCTGTAATTAGCTGCTGATCGCGCCAGTTCAAGTTCATGTTTCCTGCTTTTTTTTAGATATAAATATAGATGTGTGTGTGTGTGTGTGTGTGTGTGTGTGTGTACTTGTGCTGAGACCAGGTGGACAGGCGGTCAGGTGGGCAGGTAGACATCAATTAATTGCATATTAGTACGGCGCATACACAATTATACACAGGGCAAGCATAAGGCTTCGCTTGTCGCTTCATTGAAGCGATAAGCAACGAGCTCAACACAGGTTTATGGCACGTCTAATAAAAAAAAAAAAAAAAGAAAAAAAACAAAGAGCGACGGCGCAAAAGATGGCATAGATATTCTTAAAACAAAATAACAGCTAATAAAACAGAGAAAGAAGAGGTAGAAGAAGCAGACGAAGAAGAAAACATATTGCCGAAATTAACATAAAAATGCTCCAGCTTATGGCTTTTAATAAGACGAGGCTAGACAAGGCGAGGCGAGGCGAGGCGAGGCGAGACGAGGCGAGGCGCGCCGCAGTCGCGCAGCTTTATAATTTGTTAACAAAAAATTAATATTTATGTATGCTAACAGCGCAAAAAGTAGACGCTGAAGAAGAGGAAGAGCTCGCGACAGCTTCAACCCAAAGAATCAGCGACGCTTTTTGGGGCCAATGAGGAGCTGCGAGTGGCTCGAGTACAGGTAAATTTGATAAATTTGATCAATTTTTTAAATTTTGTAAGTTTGCTGCTTGGAGCACACAGGGTTTTTCCCAATCTTTCTGTCGCTTGCCCCATTCGGGATGAGCCGACAATAGCCAAAGCAAAATAGCGAGCTAGATAGAGAGCGAGAGAGTTGCCTGTAAATGAAGGCATTGTAACAGCATGTTAACTTCGTGTTGAACTGACTTAGCATGAATGTTAATGCGCTAACAGCATGCAGCACTGTTAATGAAGTGACGTGAATGCCGGCAGTAATATGCTGTTAAAAGCAAAGCTTATGTAAAAAATGACTTAACATGTATGCACTGTCAATGTTAAGCTGAAGTCACATGAATTTTAACTCGAAATTATAAGCAAGGCTAATATTTAGCTAACTTAACATGAATGTTTATTTGGCAACAGCATGCAACACTGTTAATGAAGTCACGTGAATGTTAACTCGCACAAAACACGCTGTTGAAGGCAACGTAAAAGTGACATAACATGAATGCTAACAGTTTTTCACACTGTCACTGTTCAGCTGATGTCACACTAATGTTAACTCGCTCGTAACATGCTTAGCGTGAATATCAATTCGCTAACATGCAGCACTGTTAATGAAGTCACATGAATGTTAAAGCGCTAACATTGCATTCCATTGACATTGCATGCTGTTAAAGCCAATGTTAGATCCTCAGCTCAGTTCACAGGCGAGCTGAGCTTCAGACTGGACTGGATTGGACTGGACTGGACTGCAGTGGCAGTTGGTAGTTGGTAGTTGGTAGTTGGTATAGAACTCCGTTTCGCTTTGTAAATGTCAACTTAGCTGTGTCTGTAATGTTGGTTACAGAATTTATAAAATGTGCTGAAAATTGCACACCGTGATTCCCGGGCCAGATGCAGGCTCAAGTACTGTTAGCTAGCTGTGGAATAGGTATTAAACTATTAAAAATTATTATACGGCATCTGTGTGGGTGGGTAGCTGGGTGGTTGGTTGTTGGGACTGGAGCTGGGGTTGGGGCTGGGGCTGGGGCTGTTATTATTCATTTTATTCTATTCTCTACTCTATGTTCGCTAACATGCATTTAACAGAGTCTTTGTCTCTCTCTCTTTTATGTTTATGGGCCAAGTTAACGAAACATCAAAGATGTGTGTGTGTGTGTGTGTGTGTGTGTGTGTGTCTGTGTGTGTGCTTACGGCGCAATAAACGTGCTATCGGCCAACGGCCAAAGCCGCTGTTCACAGAAACCGCGTGCGAAAATAAAAAAGAATATGAAATCGAATGGAAACGGGCTATTAATAATATTAATAATAATAATAATAAAAATACTAAAAATAATACCAAAATAATACCAATTATACATGCTACAGCAACGACAACAACACACAGTAGCCACTGTCGATGATAATAAGAATAAGAATGACGATAATGATGATGATGATGATGATGATGATGTTGTTGCTGACGTCAGCTCTGTTGGGGGATTTGACGAAACTCACAAAGCTCGCTAGCGCCAGTAGTTCTACCTGTTTGCCCTAAGCTAAGCCCGCTTTTAACGGCAAAGACGGGGAACTTTATGATATACCCTGTAAAATATGTGAATTGGGTATGATAGAAGAGAGAGGTTCGAGGAATAACAGAGAGAGAGAGAGAGAGAGAGAGAGTGGGAGAGAAAGAGAGACGAGTGTGAAAGAGCACAGGAGATCAGACAATGAGAGAGGGAAAGATAGAAAGAAAGAGCAGCTCAGAGTATGGCAGAGAGAGAAAGATATAGTTGCTTGACTACCAAGAATTAGAAGAGAAAAGAAAGAGAGAGAGAGAGAACAGGAGAGAGAGAGAGAGAGAGAGAGCAGCTTCATCGAGTATATTTAAGTATAGATTTGAGAGGATATTAGAAATAGAGAGCGAGAGATAGAAAGAGAGAGAGAGAGAGAGAGAGAGAGAGAGAGTGTAAGAAAGAGAGAAAGCGAGAGCAGTCTCGATATCATAAAGAGATAAGGTATATATAGTATATACAAAGAATGTCAATAACAGAGAGAGAACGAGAGAGAGAGAGAGAGAGAGAGAGCAGCTCCAATTGCATATAAAGTATATACAGTCAGTATACATGTACAACAACTGGAGCTGCCCTCGCTGATCTACAAGTTTCAGCTTTCACATACAGATCGTCCGTGTATCCTATAGGTATATAGGCAAGGTAAGTAATAGTTAAGTAATGCCAATTGGCACGTGCCTATGGCTACAGGGTAGCAGCTAGTCACATTCCTGTTTCTGGCTGTGTGCGGGTCGTGGGGCACGTGTGTTGGGCTAGGCACACTTATACTGTACACGAATGCTGTGCGATTGCTATTGTAATTTCTGGTATTTAATTGCGGCTTTTGCGGTTGCCGGTCTTTGGGGGGATTTTTTTTTGAATTTTGTTGTTTCTTTTCTTCTGCGAGTCGCTTGGCTTGGGGCGCACGCGTAGATCACATTGCAGTTGGCGGCTGCTCGGCTAATTATACAGTGAACCGCACAATGGGGTAAACAGGGAATTTGTATGGCAAAAGCAAACAGTCGAGTCTATGTGTGTGTGTGTGTGTGTGTGTGTGTGGGTGTGTGTGGGCATAACAATTGAATTGAGCCGCTGCCAAAAATGGGACAATTATGGGCCATTTTCTTCATTTGTGTCTGCCAGATTTTTTTTTCTCATTTTTTATTTTTTAATTGTAATCTATTTTGTTTTATTATAGCTGCTGCGTGTGGGGCAATATGATTATTTTGTTACTGTTTTTCTATTATTATTTTTGTTTTACTATTATTATTATCACAAGTTTTTTTTCTTTTGGCCAGACACGCGCCACTCGCACAGCCCACTACATGCACACGTTAACGGCACTGATATTATTATTATTATTATTATTATTATCAATATTGTTTATAATATATGTTCATATGTATGTCTATCAAATTATTATTCTAAGTGTGCGACGTTTCTACATCATTGAGTTGTCTGCTTAGATTGCTACACATTTGTTGTTGTTGTTGTTGCTGTTGCTGTTGCTTCGATTGTCGATTTGTTTTGAATAAATTTAGCCACTTTACATTTAGTCTTTTGGCCATTTTCGTGTGCGCGAGCATTCACATTGCCCAATTACAAGCCATGAAACCCGTGAAAAATACACAAATGAATGAATGACCAAACACTGCTGGCCAAAATGGTTGGCAAGCCCAGACTTAGTGGAATTGTAGAAACTGAATTTAATACAAATAATTGGAAAATATTATAAAAATAAGAAAAATAATGTTCATTGTATGTCTCTGCTGTTGCATGTTTCAGTCGCCTTTGGCAGTGCAATATCAATTTGATAAAAATCACTAAGGAATTGCCTTGCCAACAAATCGAATTGACGAATTGACTACTAGTTTGGCCATCACTGTATTTATGCAGAAATTTGAAAATATGCAAAGAGACTGAAAACATTGAACGGGGCCCGCAGCGAGTGTGTGTAATCTGCATTATCCGTGTGCGCACACACAATACAGATTGGGCCTTAAGTGGCCATGCTTTGGCTTTGGCTTTGGCTTTGGCATGTGCCACACATACATACATATGTACATATGTACATACATACATAGTACAATGCACAAGCGAACACTCTGAGCAAAAGAGACTAATCAAAATGAGCATATAGCAGAAAGAGCGTTGAAAAAGCAAAAGTTTTTATTAGCTGTTGTTGCTGTTGATGTTGCTGTAGTTGTTGTTCCTTTTTGCTTTGTTCAGTGGCAGAGCGAGGCTGCTGCGCTGACGCTGCCTTTGCCCTTTACAATAACAACCAAACGAGCGCACTCTAACGGGCCTTTCGAAAAAAAACGGTAAAAACCAAAACAAAACAAAACAAAAACTGTGCACCCAATGAAGATAAACTGCAGCAAAAGCAGGCCAGCCCGCATCCTGAATGCTCTTTTTGGAGTCGATTTAAATATGAACATATTTAAATTTAACTACGTATTATATTATGATATATGTATGTAAATGTTTTCTTTTATAATTTTAAAGTTTTATCGTAGTTTTATAGAAGAATTATACAATGCAGTTGATCTCTTTTTGAAGTCTTTTATGGCGAAAAAATAATTAGAATTGCGAGTTGAAATCGGTTCGACTGTAAACTGGTTTGGCAACCTTGATCGCTATGCATTGTGCTGCAATAGTTTTGAATGGGCAAAAAAAAAAGAAAAACCGTTCTCTATCAATTTTGAAATATAACTGAACTTAACACTTTAGCTATGCAGTCTGTAGGGCAATCAGAATTCGTTGTTATTGCTTTTAGTTACACTCTATGTATTTGCCATGCATTAAATGTTGTAGCGCACGCTTTGCTTGGTTTCTTTTTTTTCCTTTTTTTTTTTTGGCTCTTTAACGTACATTCATTTAATGTTATTTGACTTTTTTTCGTTTTCTTTTTCGTTTGTTTTTCAATTTATTTTTGTTTATTTTGTGTTGAGTTTTGGGCTTCGCTTTGCTTTGCTTTGCTTTTGATCTAGCTCGTTTGCATTTCGAATTTGGCGCGCGAGACGCGAGCTGTTTTGCAACGGTTATACATTGAACTGTTATGATGTGTTATACACGCATCGAACACTCACAGTGGCACAGTAAAATAAAAAAACAACAATGATTATGCCCGCTGCTCCTGGATGCTCCTGTTTGCGGCCACCTTCGGGGTTGGCTGGCCAAGTGTCTACCTGGCTGACTGGCTCACAGTACAATGCCAAGAAACTGCGACAACGTGCGAATTTTAAACGAAAAACACTTTCTAGCTAATTGGAGTGATTAGTGGCGGGCGTCGCAGTCGACGCTGCTGCTGCTGTTGCTGCTGCTGCAGTGTTTGTTGTCGTTGTTGTTGTTGCTGTTGCTGTTGCTGTTCCTGCTGTTGTTGGCGTAATCGTAAACGGACGGTCCAAGAGCGCCCCAAGAGTTAAATGGACAAGGTTATCTATCTATCTATCGTTAGCTGGAAGTGTGAACAGTTAACTGTAAATAATCAAACAGCGCAGGCTGCGGCGTGTGCGGGTGGGGCTGCGTGGTGGGTGGTGGGTGGTGGGTGGGGTGTTGGTGTGGTTAGGGTGGCCGGAGCTAGGGTTTGGCTGAAACACTGAAACCACTCAAAAGATTATGCGAGGAGCATCAGCGCTTTTGCGCCTCCCCCCAACAGGCGGAACTTCAGCTCCAGCGCTGAAGCTCAAACAAAATTAGCTGGACGTGTGCCGGCCCTTATATGTCAGTACACTGAAAGCAATTTCGGTGAGCATTTGAGATTCACTTGAAATTAGTTTGTAGAAAATTGGTTTGTTTTGAAAAGGAATTGAAAACTGTTTTAGTTGGCGATTTTCCATCGAGAAGAATGTGGGAAAATCTAAAAGGATCCAGATGAATGTAGGCGAATCTAAGAATATCTAGTTGGGCCATCGAGCAAAAGCAAGTCAGGCCAAGACTCATTTGGCTAGCAAGGAGCACCGTGTTAGTTGGCAATTTGGTCGAGTGTATTTGGGTCCGGCTAAAAGCTTAGCCACTCAGGCATTCAGTGGTTCCATATGCCGATAAGATTGCCGTCCGTTCATACCGTCAAGAACGTAAGTATCTAATGGCTATTTATTGTCACTGGGCGGTCGTGCAGTTGACAGTCATAAATTCTAATTAATAAGCACAGGCGCACGGCGAGCCCATAAACAAATCTCCAACCTGGCCAAAATACATGTATAATATAATTATATATGTGTGTGCGTGTGCGTGTGTGTGTGTGTAGGGTAGAAAATTAGACATATGGTTAGCACTTGGCAGTAAAGTTGAAAACGTCAACAGCTCATCTAGTGGGCGGGCGGGTGAGTAGTGAGGATGGCGCGCAGCTCTGGCCTTATCGCATCTATCGCGTCCCCCGTGGCCAGTTATTAGCGCGTGATTATGCGCTGTGATTTGCCGCAAATCATAAATCTTCTGATTCAAAGCTGATTGGGCCAAATTGTCATTTTGCTAATGATACGATTTCGCTTTGCCATTTGAGCGCTAATCGTAGACAAGTCGCCAACTGGCACCTGCCGAGCCTCAGCACTCGTTGCTCCGCTCTGAGTCGATCGACAAACATGCGCCCAATTGTGTCAATAAAGCGAGAATCGACGTCGAGTCGAGTCGAGTTGAAGGGTAGCGCACTTAACATCTGTATGGGCTTCAAGTGCGCCAAAGTTGCGGCTCGACTGAGTGGAGCAGGGCAACAACCCTGCAGAGCGCTTCAAGCCAAGCGCACTCGCCACTTCACCTGTCCCGTCAGTCAGCCAAGACTCCAGCTGACCCAGTTAGCCAAATAAAAAACAACTGATGGACAATTCATCTGCTCTGCGTATACGTAATATTTGCTAGAACTTCATTATTATCATCATAATTGTCAAATGCTCAATCTAATTACTAATTACGTTGGCCGCGCTTTGAAAAACTCAAATCGAATAGATTTTTTTTTGTTTTCCCAGCCATTTGCATTGTCTTCTAATTATACGGCTAGCGCTTATCGTGCGGAAATACTATGGAGTGTCATAATTATGAATTATAGCGGAGCCGATTAGCGCTATTAATCAAATAATTGCTGTAATCAACTCAAGATTGACTTACTAATGAAGCGCAACGACCCAATGCCTGACTCACTCTCTCGCTCGCTCGTTCTCTCTCTCTCTCTCTCTCTCTCGCTCTCTCTCTATGCATGTGAACTTGAACCCTATATATATAGCTATATATCTATATATATATAGATTTGATATTGTCAAGTCGAGAGTGAGCGTTGACATCTATAAATAGCGTGATGAACGGAGCAGGGGGCGGCCGTTGCCAGCTGTTAAATGGCAAGTGAATGCTTGGCTTAAACGATTCAGTTAGCAAGAGATATAACGCAATTTCCAGCTAAACATATATACTGACTATATATTAAGTTAATGCTAGTTATTTGTGACTTCGATCATAATCAAATTTCCAAAATCAAATTCTTGTTTGCCAGTCACGTGTCTTGCTGCCGCGCTCTCTCTCTCTCTCTCTCTCTGGCTCTCTGTGTGTAGGGGCGACTTGGGTACTGGTTTGCTGGCCAGGTATTTGACTATTTTTAGCCAACATTTTTAGCTGCTGATTTCATTTCATTAGGAGCGCTACTTGAAAATTCGTATGCGTTCGGCTCGTTTGCTATTTGTTATGGCAAATATTTTGTATTCAATTTTTTTTTTTTTTAATAAATTCACCTTAAGATACAAAGGCTGAAGACGCAGAAGCAGCAGCAGCTAAACGAACTCCAGTTGCCCTGCAACAACTCTAGAGCAAACTGCTCCAGATGAAAGCTAGTGCTAAAACTGCCAGATCGGCGCGATTACGGCCATTGTCCAAGCATATATATATGTATGTAGATATAGTATCTTGTGGCCTTCGAGCTGCTGGCTTGCACTAATGTATAGCACTCCGCCGCAAAGCGCATTCAAATAAGTATCAACAGCGACTGCAATCGAGAAAGCGTCTAAATTACGTATACGTAATTTTTTGCACTTTTTATATTAAATTGTTGATTATACAATGAATGGAACTGCCTACAAAGTTGCAGGCGACACTATACACATTTCCAAAGATAATTGTTGCATACTCTATATATATATATATATTAATATATATTCATATATATATAATATATAAGTTAAAACTGTTTCATCAAATGAAGGAAAATAATTGAAATAATTAAATGAAATTTATCTTTCGAGCAACTCAAGCATATTTGTTTTGTATATGTAATGTAATATATATATTTATAATAGTCTATATACATCTATACATATATATATATATATATATATATATATATATATATATATATATATATATATATATAGTTGCTGAACTCTCTAAATATTTGAAACTATATATCAAGCAGTTGTGTTCATTGAAATAGTAGTGCGACTGAGTATTACAAAATATATGCTAAACAGTTGTGTTCATTAAAATAGTAGTGCTGCTCTAATGTTTAACAGCAAAATTTGAATACACACACTCACACACACACACACACACACACACACACACACACACACACACACACACACACACACACACATGTTAGGCTTTGCTTTTGTTCATCACTAAAATGTGGCTGTGGCACTACTATTTTAATGAACACAGCTGTACATAGTTTATGCTTGGTAACTGAAGTCTGTAGATATTGTCCAGCAGGTTTGGCTTTATCAATCAGATGACCCTTAGTCATGTTTGACAGCGAATCGTTAACTGTAACTGGCTTATCACGGTTAGTTGTTGGGGGGGAATTAGTTGTTTGTGCGCAGATAAGCGGCGCACGATTTACAGTTGACTTTTGAGCTAATCTTTATAGCAGGTGAATCAATCAATTTAAATTTGATTAAGCTGTGATTTTTGTGTTTTTTTGTGTGTGTGTGTGTGTGTGTGTGTGTGTTGCGGCAGCAATAAAACTAAACATACAATATATACGGCCGGGGATTGTGTGTGTTGTTTATGGCTTGACAGTCACGCGAAGCACTCGAAGCATGTGCCGCGCGGCCCAGAAGAACGAGAACGAGAACGAGAACGGCAAGGCAAGCGCAGAGACCAAGCGATTTGGCTCTGGAAAAGCCGAGAGCTTTTCGCATGACATATAATAATGAATGCATATATATATATATATATATATATATATATATCTATATTTATTTATATATATATATATATAAATTAATATGAAATCATGTATTTACTGGCATTATACATATATATATATATATATATCTATATATACTTATATTTATATATATATATTGTTTATTATTAATACGATTATTGTGTGCACAGTTGCGTGTTAATTTTTCTGTAATTTGCGCCCAAAGTTTGTTGTTTTAGTTTTCCCATTTTTGTTTTTGTTTTTTTTTTTTTTTTTTTGGTATGTTTTTTGTTGTTTATTTTTTAGTTTTTTTTTTTTGTTTTTTTGTAATTTGTTAACACAATGCATATGGCTCAGATCCAAAGAGTCGCTCCCAGCGGCCAATTCTCAGCGTAGTTAAACTATTATTAGAGTTGTTGCTATTGTTGTTGTTGTTGTTGTTATTGTTGCTGTTGTTGTTGTTGTTGTTGTTGTCTGGCAAGTTCGCACCCTTTCGCCCCCACCGCCTTGCGCATCGATGGCCATTGGCCAAGTGTATTTATGGCACAAATTGTCGCCTTTCTAGTCAATGGGCCCAACAAAAAGCAACCTAAAGCCAACTTAATATTCATAATTACAACAACAACAACAACAACAACAACAACAGCAACTATATACAATTATCATATATAGTGATTATGAATTTATTAATTGTTATTGCTCAGGTTCAATAAACTTTTCTTTTCTTTTCTTTTCATTTTTTTTTTTTTTTTATTTCAAATTTGGAATTTTGAATTTTTGCCTTTTATTTTTATCTTTATCTTTATCTTTATTTATTGATTTATTTATTTTTTCTTGCTGCTTAATTTACTACACTTGCACTTGTGAAACTGTTGCAAATTGTGTCTAGTTCAATGCTCAAATAATATTATAAATATATATAAATGTGTGTGTGTGTGTGTCTGTGTGTGTGTGTGTGTGTGTGTGTGTGTGTGTGTGTGTGTGTGTGTGTGTGTGTGTGTGTGTGTGTGTGTGTGTGTGTGTGTGTGTGTGGTTAGCCCAATGACTTTTATCAACAAGGCATCAACATAAATACGAGAAGAAAATTGTTTTTGGGTTTGGCGCGGCGCCAGGCGAGAGGACAGCGCCGCTGCTCTGCTTAGGGCGAGCGCATTGCGCATACGCTCTGTGGGCCCGCCGCCATGCGCGATGCGCGATGCGCGATGCAACAAGGAAACATGACAACACAGAGAGACAGGGTGCAATGTGGGAGAAAAGGAAACAAATGTAAAACATGCCACAAACCTCAAATGTATATATATATATATATATATATCTGTATATGTATGTATATATAAATGTACATAGGCATCTATATACTATATACTATATACATATATATATATATATGTCTATATATGTATGCACATCACACATACGCACCGTATGGCCGCTAGATGCTGTGGTCAGTCAGTCGTTGCTGAGTTGCTGAGATGCGTCTTGGCCAACTGCTTTCCACAGCGCAAACTGAACGAATGAATTTTGTTTTTGTTGCAGTTTTTATGCACTCTAGTCTAACTGACTGTCCCACTGTCTCTCTAGCGGTTTTGCTCAGTGCGCCTCTGTCTCTGTGTGTGTGTGTGTGTGTGTGTGTGTGTGCCTGTGTGTGTAAGTGTGCTTGTTTTTGTACTACTGCCAGACAGCGACAGCGACAGCGACAGCGACTGCGACCGCCATCGCGGCCGAGACCGAGACCGAGACCTTCGTCGCCGATTAGAATGCAATTAGTGGCAACATCAACAGCAGCAACAGCAACAGCAACAGCAACATCAACAGCAGCAACAACAACAATAAATATTATTAACAAAACTTCATAAAGTTCTAAACAAACACGAAGCATTGCAATGAGCTTTAATTTCAATTTCAATTTCAATTTCAATTTCAATTTATTTGAGTTAGCGCTACGAATTCGATGCGAATCAATTTGTTTTTAATTTTTCCTCCTTTTTTTTGTATTTTTTATTATTTTTATTTTTATTATTGTTTTTTTTTTTTTTTTTTTTTTTTTTTTTGATATATAGTTGCCTTTTTTTATCACTTCCGGCATTTTCTTATTTGTGCTGCTACTTTTTTATTTATTTTTATTTATTTTTTTCTGTTTGTTTCTAGATTTTTTTTATGATCAGCGGGCTTAATTTGAGGAATAAGCGTAAGAATAATTGCTTATATAGCATATTATTTATGAGTGCAGAAGAGAGAGAGAGAGAGACACAGAGAGAGAGAGAGAGAGAGAGAGAAGAAAAAACAGCCTTAAGATTATTATTTTAGCCTCCGTTTTCTTTGCTTAGCCCAGTTTGTAGTTGTCTTTTTTTTTATTTTATTTGATTTCATTTTATTTTATTTTTCTTGGCTTTTTCGCTCATCCGTCGATTAGTCGCGCCAAGGTTTACGCTTTATTTGAGTTTCAGCTTGGCCAAAAAAATGTATATAAAAAGAAAAAAAAAGGTGGCACATATGTCTGTCTCTGGGCCTGGCTGACTGTTTGCGCAGTTGTAGATTTAGAAAAAAAAGAATCTTTAGCTTTGGCCATGTTCGCGCTGATAAGTGTTCTCGACAGTTGGCTCTGATTGTGGGGCTGGGCTTAGCTAACAATACGCGTCTATTTATATACCCATGTATGTACATATATCTCATACATGATCTCAGAGCGCACTTTGCGAACTGCCTTGTCATATGGCCACCTGTTGCCTATCCGGGATTTGGCAATTTAAAGCTCTTGAATGTTGCTTTTTACGTCTTACTGTTTGCTGTTGCTGTTGCTGCTGCTGTTGCTTATGTTGCTTTTGTTGTTTTTCTCATTTTTTTTTTTTATTCTCATTGCAAATTAATCAAATTTGAAATACCTTTTGTTACAGCGCGTTCTTAAGTCGTTTATTATTGCTGGTCATTAAGTGTTTCGCTCAGGCCACAATTTCGATTGCGCTACGTTTCATCGTCTCGCTGCTTCAGTTGACTTTTATGATTGCTTTTTCAGCTTTTCTGCCCGCTCATTGGCGTCTCATTTGTTAAGAAACTGTCAATTCCGAACGATGCTAATGAGCCAGCCCAACAAACGACTCAGCCGCACAGGTGCTAACTATAGCCCTGTTATGTGTTGGCCGGGAAAGGCCCAATTGGATTGAGCCCACGCCTCAGATGCGTAGTTTATTAATTCGATTGTTGCTCCAAGAAAAAAAAAGCAACCATTCGAAATTGATCCATAATAATAACAGACACATGCTATATATATAGCTTACCTATGTCAAATGTATGCCATGGATAAAAGCTCGAGTTTCATATAATGAATTGAGGCTAAAGCAAATGGCAAGCTGTGTAGCTAATGCTGCGTCTGTTAAGCAAACTATGTTAAGGGCACGTATGTTAAGGAGTGCATGTTAATTAGCGTATGTTAAGGAGCGTATGTTAAGGATCTTTTAGCTATGAACTATGAAGCTGCCTAGCTTAAGTTGAGTCTGTCAAGCGAACTATGCTAAGGAGCGTATGCTAAGGATATGTAAAGCCTGTATTGCTGAGGCTGAGATTGTGTGTAAGTGGAAGGCAGCGTAGTTTGAGCTGAGTCTGTTGAGCCAACTATGTTAAGGGATCATATGTAAAGGAGCGTATGTTAAGCCTGTACTGCTGAGGCTGAGGCTGAGGCTGAGGCTGTCTGTAAATGGCAAACTGCGTAGCTTGAGCTTATCGTCTGTTAAGCCAACTATGTTAAGGGATCATATGTAAAGGAGCGTATGTTAAGCCTGTACTGCTGAGGCTGAGGCTGAGGCTGTCTGTAAATGGCAAACTGCGTAGCTTGAGCTTATCGTCTGTTAAGCCAACTATGTTAAGGGATCATATGTAAAGGAGCGTATGTTAAGCCTGTACTGCTGAGGCTGAGGCTGAGGCTGAGGCTGAGGCTGTCTGTAAATGGCAAACTGCATAGCTTGAGCTTATCGTCTGTTAAGCCAACTATGTTAAGGGATCATATGTAAAGGAGCGTATGTTAAGCCTGTACTGCTGAGGCTGAGGCTGAGGCTGAGGCTGTCTGTAAATGGCAAACTGCGTAGCTTGAGCTTATCGTCTGTTAAGCCAACTATGCTAAGGGCTGGCATGTTAAAGAGCTTATGCTAATTCTCTATAAGAACATATATACATATATATATATATATATATAAATATATATATATATATATATATATATATATATATATATATATATATATATATATATATATATATATATATATATATATATATCTTATGGCTAAGCATCCATTTGCTTTTCTTTTCAATTAAAATGAATGAATAGAGAAATTGGGTCTAGCTCTGATTTGAATGTCAGGCAGAAAGACAACTGGTTGACTCATCAGCTGCGTGACTGCGTGAGATTCATTCACACCAGTTATCATTTTGAATAAATAGCTAAATATTGTTCTTGGGAAGGCATTGGATGTTTGCTGTCTGCCACCGACTGACTGACTGACTGACTGACTAATGGGTCGCTATTCTTCTATCTGTAACTGTTATGAAATGCGAACTGAGCGTGCTTATCAGACTCCGATTTCTACTTGGTCTGGGTGCAAAGTGATCTTCATTTTTGCAGTTTCAAACGTGGCAACATCTTTGGCCAGTCATGCGGCCTGGGGCCACGCGGCGTCTTATCGTCGACGGCGGCACTTATTTGGCCATAAATAACAATAAAAGTTTGGCCCGCAAATGCGGCTAGCGCTTATCAGAAACATCATCAGCAGTCACATCAACAGCATTATCATGCAGCGTCACAGCAGCTGCTGCTGCTCTCTCGCTCTCTCACTTTCAGGTGAAAGCCGTGACCTCAAGAAAGAGAGCACACACACACACAGACACTCGCACACACACACACACACACATGCAAGCTGCTCAGCTGTGGAAATTTACCAAGCTCGACGGTTTTCCGAGCGCCTTGAATTCCATTCTAAGGTCGCGTTCGCCTTCGTGTTCGCATTTCATGTTAATTTCGTTTACAAAGAAAACAAAATGAAAAGGAAAAAACCAAAAAAAAAAAAAAAAAAAAAAAACAAAAAACAATACAACAAATATGCTATAATATAAACGAAGTAAATTAAAACAAGTTTTCGATCAGGGCTGCTGCTGTGCAGCTTATCGTTTGCCGTTTGTTGCTGGTTGTTGCTGGTTGTTGTTGGTTGTTTGTTGCTTGTTGCTTATGCAATCTGAGCGCGAAGAGTCCCTAAATGTCAGCAGCTGCTGTATTAGTGTACACTAGTCAACAAAATAGCAATTGTGCTTGAGCAGTGAATGCTTGCCCTAAAGCGCTGCAGGTTGCATACACTCAGAGAAATGACTGTGCCAGTTTCAGTACAGAATTGGGTTTCCATACGAAAGCAAGTTCGATTCTTTTGAGACATCATTTATGCAGCTGTGTTCACAAAAATAGTAGTGCGACTGAAATGTTGAACAGCAAAATTTTCAGATAAACATAATACTTATAAAATTATTTTTTTTTATTTTAATATACACACATATATGTGTGTTATATATACATATATGTATGTTAATCTTAATACATTTTTTTTTTAATTTTATGCTGTGCAACATTTCAGCCGCACTACTATTTTTATGAACACAGATAGGCAAGTGCCTAGTAAACCCTCTGAGATACTATCCACACATATATACATACATATATATATATAATATATTCCTTTTAGAATTGACCCCGCCTTTTCTGTACGTGAATTGAACTACCTTTAGCTATATGTAGGGCGATACACACATGTGTTCATGCCAAGTTGATAAGTTTAAATGATTTGGACGTCAATTGACAGGCTGAAGTGCTGCCAGTTGAAGCGCTCAAGTGTCGCAACTTGAGGCTAAAAGCGTTTATATGTATATTTAGCCAAGAGCTCAGCACAGTTAGATGTATTTATAAACCTGTCCTTTTTCTAGAGCAAGCAGCTGCGGCCGTTTGCTTTGTCAGTTCTGGCGCTTATCGCGCCTGTTTCACATGCAAATTAACTGTCTGTCAGACATAATAAGATTTCATTGATTTCATTGATTTCATTGATTTCTTGTTTTCTTTTCCTTCATTTTTGTTGTTGTTGTTTTTTGTTTTTTTTTTTTTTTTTTTGGTGATTTTTTCATGTCAAAGATATGCACGACGTCGCTATTGTTAAAGCTCGATCATTTCAAACGATTTCCGAGGCATATCAATTGGCAACATGCGACTTCTAATTAAGTGATAACTTGGTTTAGTTGTTGTTGCTTTCGCTAACTGATTGAGTGACTGGCTGACTGGCTGACTGCCTGACTGGTTGGCTGCTTGGCTGGTTGGCTGGTTGGCTGCTTGGCTGGTTGGCTGCTTGGCTGTTTGGCTGATTGCAAGTGCGCATAAATTATTTGCAAATTATATTATCGGGCATGTCCAAATATTTGTACGCTTGTTTGGCACCTGCCGTACCAACGAGGCGCGCTGCTGATGCTGGCGCAGGCGCACACGGCGGCGCATGAGTAACAATGTCAATCTGCCAACCGCCGCTCGTCAGCATTGTGCAAACGATCTCGCTGCGATAACAAACCCAACAAAATATCATTATCATCATCAGTAACAACAGCAACAACAGCAACAACAGCAGCAGCAACACGTCATCAGCGACAAACAGTGCAAAGGAGTCGCGTTGTCAAGAAATTGCGCAAAATGTGCACAGCGAATTAATAACAACAACAAAAGGCAGAAGGCAAAAGGCAAAAGGCAAAAGGCAAACAACAATTACAACACCAACAACACCAACAACACCAACAACAGCAACAACAGCAACAAAGGGCGAAAGTTATTTTTATGTGCATTAAGCAGCAATATAAAAAAAGAAATAAATGCATCAAAAGGAATTTCAATTTTATGCATTTATTTATAACAGCCATAATAAATATATATATATATGTATGTATATATCATATATATATATATATATATATATATATATATATATATATATATATATATATATATATATATATATATATATATATATAAATATGTATACACACATATATATATATAAAGCTGATTTAGTTATATATGCCTTAATTAAAAAGTCACGAAAAAAACAACGGCAAAAATTTAATTGAAAAATTTGAAATATTTGCAAATTTGTCAAGAGTGCCAAACGGCAGCTGAGCCCGCCTGCCACACTGACAGATACCCTATATGTGTGCTACATTCAGATAGTCAAAGGACTGCCTCTTTCTTGGCTTGCACCTATTTAACAGCTATGCAGCTCTGTTAAATGCAAAGCTTTCTTCAAGTGAGCCACTCGCAATTCTTTGCCTTAGTAAAATATTAACAGAGATTCTCGCTAACATACATTACACAACATTATACAACACTATTGCTGTATAACACTGTTAAATGAACTGCTCTGTCCACTGTCCTTGAGCTATTAAGACTGCTTTGTTAAGAGAGACTCACGCTAACAACACGGCATGCTTACCTATTTAACTGTTATACAACACTGTTGCTGTATAACACTGTTAAATGAACTGCTCTGTCCACTGTCCTTGAGCTATTCAGACTGCTTTACCTTACCAAAATATTAACAGAGATTCTCGCTAACAACACGGCATGTTTACCTATTTAACTGTTATACAACACTGTTGCTGTATAACACTGTTAAATGAACTGCTCTGTCTGCTGTCCTTGAGCTATTCAGACTGCTTTTCCTTAGCAAATCATAAACAACACTAAAAGTTAACAGCACTTCGTGAACTGTTATACAACACAGTTGTTATACAGCACTGTCAAGTGAAATGTTCTCTTGTAGCGAGCCCTTTCACTTGACAAAACATTAACAGAGCTTTACATTAACAACACTCGACGTTAACTTACTTAAGTGTTATACAAAACTGTTGCTGTATAACACTGTTAGATGACATGTTTACTTATAGTGAACTATTCAAATTTCTTTCTCTAGAAAATATATATTAACAATGTTTTCTGTTGGCAACACTGAAAGCTATGAGCATTTGTTGAACTGTTATACAACACTGCTGCCTTTTAGTGCCTGTGCGTTTTCTTTCTCTTGGCAAAGCACTGATCGTTAACAGTAAAGCTAAACTGTTATACAACGCAGTTACTGTATAACAGTGTGAAGAGAAGTATTTTGCTGTTAGCATATTAACAGCGTTTTAGATTGACAACACTGAACCCTAGCATCGTTTTTTTTCAGCTGTTATACAACACTGTGATTAGGTCGTTATTGAATTTTCAGATATTTGAAACGATCTTCAGTGACTTCCTATGTGGATGCTCATACTATATTATTGTTATATTTAATATTTAATATTTGATATATGAATATGCATTTTCCCCATACAATGTAGTCAGTGTTGCATAACTGTTTACAGTTGGACAATTATTAACTTATTTAATGCAGTGCGCAGTGCGAATGTTATTCTCGACGCGTCGTTGCCTCGCTGCCAGCGTCGCCGTCGCCGTCGCCGTTGCCGTCGCTGTCGCCGTCGCTGTCGCAGCTGCTATAAATAATTAAAAAGTTTGCGCGCTCGTCAAATAGTTTTGTTTGCCCCGCCGCTGTTTGTATCTTCGTGTGAGTATCTCAAACTGTCAGCAAGTATCTGCAGCTATTCACGCGCGCGCGTGTGTGTGTGTGTGTGTGTGTGTGTGTGTGTCTACCTGTGTTTGACCATTTTGCGGAAGTGCATTGATTTTCCACTCAAGTAGGCACTTGACTCGAACAGTCGGCATTTGCAATCGCAATCGCCGTAGAAATAATTTTCTCACCTTTTAGACGCTCTCCAAAAAATGCAAATTAGTTTTTTTTTTCTCTCCCCTCTGCTGCTGCAGTTGTAACTAACATTTAATTAGAACTTTGTATGTGTTGTTTTTTTTTTGTTTTTTTTTTTTTTTGTTTTGTTTAGATGATTTGTTATCGCCAGAGTATTTATGTAAATTGTCTTGGAAGTGAACAATTTGCATCGGCGGAAATCCGCTCGAAACTTCACAAACTTAAAACACACAAAAGATTAAATGTTCAGCCGAAGCTTATTTTATGGAACTGTTGGGGCTTATAGAAATGATCAAGTGCAGTTAGATAGAGGAATCTCATACATATTGTGCTAGGCATCTAATTACCTGCAGCAACATATGTGTGTGTATCTAAGCACACATGTCCAGAAAACGAACTCATATGGGAGACTAGATCAGGTAGCAAAATTCTAGTCGGCTGTGCTCGACTAGGAGATACCTCGACCAAAAGTCGATTGAAGCGTGAAATGTTATCGATTATTTGAAAGCAACTTCAACAGCGCGTGGCTGTAGGGGGATCTACATAGCTCAGAGAGGTTCTAAGATCAACGCCTTCTTACATACGGCAAATAGAGAGACAGCCGGGCAGACGGACGAGCTGGCAGTCGGACGGATACATGGATATATCTACATCGACTCGACTGCTGATGTATATATACTTTATAGGGGCTACCACGCCTTTCGGTATCTGTCATTTCAAGTAAAAGTTTTTAGCTCTTAAAGGTTCTCAGCTCTATATCTTCTCACATACGGACAGACAGGTGTAGATTGACTCTGCGGCTGATATGTATACTTTATAGGGGCTGCCACGCCTTCTGCTGTCTGTTGCACTCATTTTAGTCTGAATTTCTAGTTTCAATGGCTTCAAGCTATACAAACAAAGGACTTGAATGCAATATTTGAATTCAACGAGACTCATGAGTTAACAGATCTACACAAAGCTGAACTATTTCACGAAGTCTAAGCTTCTGCCTCTATATGCAATTCTCATGGCGCATGCAAATGCCTATTTGGCTCCAGAGTTTTGTGTCGCATGAGGCGCATCTGCGGGCTAATCGAAAACTCAAACTCAAACAGAAACTGAAACTGAAATTGAAACTGGAACGTCGTCAGCAGTGAAAGTTTTCTATGCTGATTTTTGTGTGTGATTTTATTTTATTTTATTTTATTTTATTTTTTTTTTTTGTATTTTGTATATTTGTCTTATTTTTTGTTTTGTTTTGTTTTTTTTTTGTTGATTTTGTTTTGGAGTTGGGCTGTGCTTTTGTGCGCGGCTACATCTGGCCTAAGCTTAGGCATTGATAAGCTGCGCATGTGCGCCGAGCGCTTAAATAACCAAGCGACAGCTCATGCAGTCGCGCATGCCAACGATCAAGGCGGCGGACATATCCATAAGATACTCCGCCTGCTCGCATTGGGATTCAGATTCAGATTCAGATTCGCATTCACATTCACATTCACATTGACGCATACCCATTCGCACTCGCACTCGCACTCGCATTCGCATTCGAATTCGCATTCGGATTCGCAGCTCCATGCGCGCGTCACCTGTCCGCATTTGGGCAATGGGCTATAGATTCGCTGGCTCGTCTGCTTGTTAATGGCAAAAGCGATTATATTTGCTATTATTGTTACTATTATGATGACCATTATTATTATAATTATTACTATTATTATTCTTATTATTATTGTTTTTTTTTTGTTTTTTTTTTTGTTTTTTACTTTTATTATTAATTATTGTTTAGTTTTGCGCTTGATTTTACGATTGCCAAATGCGGCGTCTTTGTGTCTAAGCCCAGCTGTCAATTAAACGCCTCTCGCTTGATTGACAGCGTGCCCCACATACATATATACACAGAGATATATATATATATGCATTTATATATATAGATATAGATATATATATATATATATATATACCCTTTTTTATGCCCTCTTTAGTTTTGGGCATTTAAATTTGCATGCGCTTAGGCAATGTATTTTTTTTACATCTTTATCTTTTATATATATATATATATATATCTATATCTATATAGTACATATATTGCTTCTCTCTACTGTACTTAATGGTTTTTTTTTTGTTTTGTTTATGACTTGCACTGCACTCACACTGCCTGGGCCCGCGCCCTCTCCCATTGCCATTGCCGTCCGTCCCCCTAGTGCGGGCTGCTGCTTGGCTTTCATTAGAACCGTTTGATCATTTACTTCGACTTCGACTACGACTTCGACGACGACGACGAAGACGACGACGATGACGACGACGATGACGACTTCGAGTTCGAGTTCGAGTTCGCCTTCGACTGTGAGACGCGTTATTTATGGTTTCTGTTACTGCAACACACTATGCAATAATTGTTTGTTTTTGTTTATTTGTGCTTTGTGGGCGGGCGACTGTCCCCCTTTTGCCTGGTCGCCCAGTGCCCAAATCGCTCTTATACGGCCTGCAGTCTTTGCACTCAAATTACAGCTATGTTATGGGCGCAACAGTGCCACTCTTATACCAACATGTTAGTTCTGTCTGCTATTGATGCTTAAGCTAAAAATCAATGTAAAATTGCATTTACAGTTCACAACTTACCGTTTGCACAGCTCTTATACGTATGCGAGAGCGCCAGCCAGTGTCTCAGTCTCTGTCTCCGTCTCTGTGTCTGTGTGTGTGTGTGTGTGTGTGTGTGTGTGCGCGAAAAGCTCAAACAGGATGCGCCGCTTTGCGCAAAAAAAAAAAACAGTTACACTTCCGTCTTGAATTTGTTTTTGGGATTTATGGTTTTTTTTTTTTTTTTTTTTGAGTGTTAAACGGTTGTTGATCGTTTTGTCTTTTTATAAGAGTTATTTATGGTACTTTTGTGTGTACTTGCAGTCAAAGCGTTATGTAATCTTTGTTGCTCTTCAATTTGGTGCGTTTGCGGCGTGCGAAATTGTTCTTAATTTATAGGAAGCGCTGCTCGGTTGGCGGGGGCGAATAGTTTACATTTCCGTTCAATTTTTCCAAATGTTAAATTGACAAAAAAAAAAAAAACAAAATATTTTTTTTATTTAAGTTTGTGTCGATTGCGCAGGACGTGCAAAAAGTTTTTTTTTCGTTGTTTTCAAATTGTTCAAAAGTTTTTGTGTAAAAACTGAAGAAAACCGAACAAAAAAAAATTTGGTTTTTACGTGATAATCTAGTTGAAATTATTTTTAATTTTTTTTTTGGATATATCACAGACACAGAATTATATTATGTTTTTATTAAATTGATGATTGTTATTTTTGTATTATTATATTTAGTTTTTTTTTTAGTTTTTTTTTTGGTAACAAAAAACACGACCAACTCGAAAACGCACTAAAACGGTATTAAAAGCCGAGACTAAATTTTACTTTGCAAGTAATTTACAATGGGACTTGAAGCGGCGCGCAAGCCGAGCGTCGGGCAGAGCGACACACGATGGCGGGCCGAGCGCGACACGAGCGAGACACGAGAGAGTGAAGCCGATGAAACGATGCTTATCGTATGGAGTTCACTTCACTTTTGCACTTGTCGCTGCCCTGCGAGGGTGTTGGGGCTGAGGAGAGCCGTTGTTGCTGCTGTTGCTGCTGCTGGTGCTGCTGCGTTGGATATTTGCGTTTTGGCAGAGATGCGGCCAGATAACTGACACTGACAACGGGCCCGAAAAAAAAATAACAGCTGCTCGTTATCGTAGATCGTCGTTCACTGTTCGTGTGTGTGGAGCTTGTTGTGTTTGAAGCGTGGAGCGTGTGTTGTGGAGCGACGGCAGCTGTTGTTGGCGTTCGGCTTGAGAATGATGTTGGCTTAAAGCCAGTCGCTACGTAATATACGCTCAGATCCTGTTTGCACGCTGTCAACGCTAACGTCGGCGCTAGCGTCAACGTCAGCGTCAGCATCGCTGCTCGCCATCAGCAGCTGTTTGCGCCCGAAAGAGTGTGCATGTGTGTGAGAGAGAGAGAGAGCGAGCGCCATAAGTGGGAGAGCACAAATAAAGCGAAGCTGCAGCTTCATAGCGCTCGTTAGCTTTTTATTTCGGCTCTATTCGTGCGTTGTCTGTGCGGGTGAGCGCGCTGCGTCGCTGCTGCTGTTGACGCCGTATCGACGCTGTAGCTGACTGCGCAGCACAGCATCGTTGCCTGCCGCTTCGAACTCGCTTCAAACTTGCTCGATGCTGTTGGCGTTTCTTGCCTGTCTTGACTGTGGTGGCTGGCTCCCTTAACGCTCGCCGCTGTGGATTGCGAGTGGACTGCGGGGCTGCATTGCCATTCAGCCAATCGCACAATCGGCGCTTTTCAACTTTCATTAGAAATTGACACTGAGCGCCGCTCAGCCACGCCTACATCGTGTATGTGTGCGTGTGTGTGTGTGTGTGTGTGTGAGAGAGAGAGTGCTCCTTGTTCCTCTCTCGCAGCCTAGTCTAGGTCTTGGTCTCGGTCGCCAGATTAGCAGCAGCGTCGCAGCTGTCCATTAGCATCTCTTATAATGCAATAATTGCTAATAATTGCTGTTAATGAAAAACGATTTGCATGCCGTGATTGATAAATCGCTCCTCCCTCTCTTTCATGCTGCCACTCACACAGTCGTAACACATTCACACACTCGTTCTTTCCCTCTCCCACTCGCACTTGCCCTTTTGCATCCCGTTTTGTGTGTCACTTGCGGAGCCTGCGTCAATTGTTGAATGCTGTCCGAAAGGCAAACAAAACGAGAAAACAAAAGCGCCAGCTGCGCAGTAGCCGCGCAGTAGCTGCGCAGTAGCTGTCGCCAAACAAGCCGCAGCATACAGCAACAACAGTAACAGCAACAACAGCAAGAGCAACAACAATAGCGAGACAAAAAAGTGGCCATTTTATCGTATCACTTTGAAATTTATTAATTATTTATTTATTTGTTTGCCTAAATGAAACGACGTCGCCGCCGAAAGTCGCCTCGCTTTTCGTCATCTTTTGGCATCGCCGTCATCGGCAAACGTCACGAGATTATACAAATGCTATATACATATACAGACATATATATATATATATATATATATATATATATATATATATATATATATATATATATATATATATATATAAATATGTCTATTGCCGTTTATCTATATCTCATCTATGAATGTGCTTCTGCTTGTGTATTGTCTTTTTGCCGTTTGGCAACTTATTTGGGTTTCGTTAATTGCCACTGAAATGTCACTCTTATATTCGTGCGAGCGGACTGCCTGAATACACACACACACATACACATACATACATACATACATATGATATATATATAGCTTTTTTTGTCATTTCTATTTCCCTTTTCTTTAGCCTATTTTCAGTTCGCTTGAGTGCATGCCCCGAATTCGCATGCCAGCTCTTATACTGCAGGCAAATGTATAGCACTGTTATACTCTGCACGCTCGCTGCTCTTCTGGCTTGGTCTTATACAATTGAGCGCAACGCATTCGTCTCATTCCGTGTCCTTTGCAACTAATTTTAGCCTCAAAAACACTTTTCATTTTCATAATTTGCTTTCGTTTACGTGACACTGGGCACATTTCCATGTGTCTTATACAAATTATAGATTTTTCTAGACTTTTGCCATTAACATTGATTCTATTCCGTTTTCGCTTTTATTTTTTTTTTTTTTTTTGAATTTCTTGTTGTCTGTTAATTATAATATTAGCATAATAGTTATTTTGAGCCTTATACCAAGCAAAACTTATGCTAATCAGCGCAGTTTCAGCTTGTCTTATACATATAAAGTCATAAAGGCTTATGAGGCATATTATATAAGTCTTTCTTATACTGTTAACATATGTAAGTATCTATCAATAGCATTATCTAATACCCACTTTGTTCTTCTAATATAGTCATGTCACAGCATTTCAGTCTTATAAACATTTTGTTCTTATTGAACTTGAACTTGAACTCTTATAATGTCTACTAATAGTCTTATACTAATCTACGTTTGTTATATTCATGTCAAATTGTTATAGTTTTATGTAAAAAGACGCATACTCACTTTATTCTTATTAGATTCCGATTGCATCTTTTAATATGTCATAAAGTCGCAGTCCTATAAAGTGCTAAAGCTGCCATATTTATGCACTCTTATAAAAATAATTGCTTGAGTCTACTATCCATTTTATTCTAATTAGATTCTGACAAGAACTTATCATATCTTCACATATTCTTATACGCAGTTCATATTGCGCATCCGTCTTATACTCATATGGCTGTCTTATTAGCAGCTGATGACGTCTCCTGATGTCTTCTAATAGTCTTATAAAAAGCCAAAACATACATATCCACATAATATAAGCCAAGGTTAACACTAAAGCAGTAAGTCTTATACCCGCTATGTTCTTATGGGAGTCTGATTAAGTCTTCTAATTAGTTTTACATTTGTCATGTTGCTTATAGCAAGGGAGCACCCACATATATATACATATATATATATATATATGTACATATATATATATATATATATATACATATGCATACTCTTATTTGTCCACTATAAGTAGCGACTGGTGCTGGCGCGGCGCGAACGAGTCTATTAATTGTTAATTTATTTATAAGACAGTTGGCGCGATTCAATTTACGAACGTTCTCTTCCAATTAGAGTGCACAGAATCTGCACAAATCTGCCAAAAGCCGCTCCGGGGTCCAGTGTACGCCGGAGTAAACACGGTTCGAGCAGCACGTGACGTAGTTGGAAGTGCTCCACACTCACCACCAGTCAGTGGAGCAGTGGGCGGGGGTGCGGGTGTAGGGGGGGGGGTGGAGGTCGTAACAGCAAAGTAATGCCCGCTGCAATTATCGTTCAAGCTGTATCGAATGGCTATATGCATATAGATCGAGGGCGTCGGCGTTGGCGTCATTACTTGGATGGAGTTGGGGCACGTGTGACACGTGTCAAATCGGATGCATTGCATAACGATCACAATAGACACACAGACACACACACACACACACACACACACACATATATATGCATATAAGATGTATAAGAGTGAGAGCTATTCACAATAGATTACAATTGAAATATAATTATGATGTGCGCGCTGAGCTGACTGCCATATTCCAGCTGACTAAGAGCGACTTGCACGGCTCGTTGCTTATCTCTATATATAGGATATATATCTAGCAGATATACATACACACACACACACACACGCACACTAATACATTCGTGTCTGTGAGCCAGAGCAAAATGCAAATCATTTTTACGAGTACCGCAATTGCTCGTAAATTTTTAGGCTTCTTAGAATTGCGAAGGCAACAGCTGAACGCACTTCAAATACCCTAACAATGCACAAAATTATTATTATTATTATCATTATTATTAATATTATTATTATTATTATTATTATTATTATTATTATTATTATTATTATTATTATTATTATTATTATTATTATTATTATTATTATTATTATTATTATTATTATTATTATTATTATTATTATTATTATTTTTATTATTATTATTATTATCATTATTATTATTATTATTATTATTATTATTATTATTATTATTATTATTATTATTATTATTATTATTATTATTATTATTATTATTATTATTATTATTATTATTATTATTATTATTATTATTATTATTATTATTATTATTATTATTATTATTATTATTATTATTATTATTATTATTATTATTATTATTATTATTATTATTATTATTATTATTATTATTATTATTATTATTATTATTATTATTATTATTATTATTATTATTATTATTATTATTATTATTATTATTATTATTATTATTATTATTATTATTATTATTATTATTATTATTATTATTATTATTATTATTATTATTATTATTATTATTATTATTATTATTATTATTATTATTATTATTATTATTATTATTATTATTATTATTATTATTATTATTATTATTATTATTATTATTATTATTATTATTATTATTATTATTATTATTATTATTATTATTATTATTATTATTATTATTATTATTATTATTATTTTTTTTTTTCTTTTATTTCAAATATTCTTTGCTCAAATATTTATATTTCTTTCTATTCTCATTATTAACAATTATTTTTATCATATAATTCTCCAATTTAAATAAATCATTACAGTTTATTTTGTATATTAATAGAGTTCTGTCTATATCTAAGATATATTTGATACCTTTCGTATCTGTCGAGCTTCAAGTTTCTCTTTGCCTCATTTATTTTGCATTGCATACATTTATGCGAGAGCCTCAGCTCAGACCACTGTAGATGAATGCGTGTGTATAAGTTGCGTATAAGTTAGAGTATAAGCTGGAGTATAAGTGGAGTTTTGAGTGCCAAAGCCTGTAGAACTGAGCTCTTGTTTGCCCCAATTACAGGTTGTAATTAATGCTTATATTCACCATCATTATGATAATGATCATAATAATGATCATAATAATGATAAAAATGATGATTTCTATTGTGATTGAGTTGGGGTTGCTTCATCAGTCAGGTCGTCTCTCTGTTAGTTAAATCGAAATGCAATTGCTATTGTTGTTTACGGAATAACTTCTGCAACTGCTTCTGCCAGCATGGAACCAACATTTATTCCGCATTAACCTTCAAGGTGGAGCCCTTCTCTGTACTCCAGCTGGAAACTGTCATCAGAGTTTCTGCATCCAGGTCCAACTGTCCCCCCAGCAATACCTTTTTGCCGAAGTCACAGACTCTAACAGACTCTGTAGACTGTAGTCAATCTACTTTGACTTTACCGACAGTTTCAGCCAGTTCCATCCCTTCTTCTTTACCCCTTTCTCTCGGCGTCCTCCATTGCATTTTTGAAGTACATTCAACTGGCTTTGGCAGCTTTCCTTATCTTATTTAAATACTTTCGCAACCTGGATCACAGAACAGAGATCAGAGAGTCATTGCTCTAGATCGAGATTCCTATCCCACAACTCTCATTAGAGTATTTTGATCTTTCAGAATATCGTTGATCTTGTCAGGGATCTCATAACTCCTAGCGCAAGGTGATCCGCCGATATCACTGCCTACTATCGCCCAGCTGCAGACATTGCGCCGTATGCCGAAGCTATTCTTAAAGCTGCTGTTGCATAGATAGCATCGGTATATGCTTTACTTCTGCTTTTGAAGTGCCCGCTTATGCTTCCAGTTCCTTATAGTTGGGTTGCAGCTGTTGCTTCCATTAGGAGTCTTTATCTTCCTGTCATTAGCCACTCAGAGATCCTGTTGCTGTCGTGTTGCATGTTGAAGCTGCTCGCAAAAGCTGAGCTTACTAACTCTAGACAGTTCTTTGACTGCCTTATCGTGTCTCTGCCTACTTGCAGCTCTATCTCAGCTAACATCGGCGGCTAAGCCCCGTCAGTGCTCGGATCATGACTAGGCTAAGTCTTCGCTGTTGCTGGCGCAGCTTATGGCCGCTATGCTGGCGCAGCTGCATAGCCTGTAACGAAGGCAGCTTCAGGCATGTCCGGTCTTAGAAATGTGAGCTTTCAGCTGTGACAATTGTAATGGCAATAGCAATGATAATAATAAGCAAACTGATTATGCTAATGGCAATGATAATGATAACGATAATGTGAAGAGCCTGTAGTGCTGTAGGGCAAAGCATTTTGGACAGGGTATATTATAGTCGAGCATTTGAGCGAATTGTGCGTGTTGGCAATTGGATGACAGGCTGACAGGCAGCATATAAACACTGCATAAATCATTGTTGTGGCAAATCCAACGATCTCGACAATGCGACAATGCGACAATATGGGTCAACTGCTATATAACCAACTGGCGCTATGCGCGCTGCTCCGCTGCTCTGCTGCTCTGCTGCTCTGCTGCAGTCGCTGCTGACGCGTCGTCGTCGTCGTCGTCGTCGTCTGTTTACCTTAGCACCCAACTACCGCACTTGAATTTTTAATAACCTTTTCAAGTTCACTATGTGGGTGTGCGTGTGCGTGTGCGTGTGTGTGTGTGTGTGCCTGATAGCTGTGCTGTCAACTTTAACGCGCTTTGCTGCCACTGGCTATCAGTCGGGCCCCGTCTATTGACTTAGCGCCAGCTCCACATGCAAATGCGTGTTAGTTATAAATACAGTTACACGTACACAATCCACACACATACAGTAGAGTACTGTACAGTACAGTACAGTACAGTACAGTACAGTAGTATGACTTTCCATCCACACTCAGCGCCAATTAAAAATATATTTAAAAAAAAAAAAATGAAAAATAAACAAAAATATTTCAACATCTGCTGCAACATTTTGCTGCTTGATGATATGTTAAAGGAATAATGAATAATAAAACTATTACGCGCGCATATTACTGTTACTGTTATTTGGGTATGAGTGTTGCAACACACACGCACTTATAATTAAATCAATTAATATGAAGAACAAAGGCTACGGACAGACTCGTCCGCTTCGGTCTCAATATAAACAAAAGCCAATTAACACTTGGCTCCGTCTCCCAGCTGGCCAGACTCCGGCCAGCGGAATGCACGCCGGAAAATATTGGTTTGCGGCAGCTAAGCGATTCGCCATGAAAACTCTCAGAAAAGCTGCGCAAAAGCCATATCGAACGAACTACGAACTGAGTTGATACGAGATTGTCTGAGAGATTCGCGCCTCGGCTGGAGTCGATACTATAAGTTGAACGTCCCAACTTGAGGTTAAACTTATTGTCAAATTTAACATTTGATTAGATTTTGGATTTTATGATTCATACTAATGATAATGATAATGGTTATGACAATGCTAATGACTATGAGATGAAGTTAATCATAATTCTATGATAACAACAATGATAATGACTATGCCAATGATATTGATCATTCTGATGATAACTAGCTGATGATAATGACAATGATAATGGTCATACTCCTAATTAGAACAATGATAATTCTTAGTTAATAAAGATATTGATAGTGATGATAATTATGAATAGCAATAATAATGATAATACTGACAACGATAATGACAGCGAACCTGACAATGATTATCAATGATAATGCTAATAACAATGATAATAGCAATCACATTCACAATGAGAGTGCTAATGACGATAGTAAAATGATCAGCATAATATCATTTATGATGATAATAATAATGCAAATGAGAGCTATAATGATTTCGATTTGAATATTTGAAAACAGAAATTCAGAAATTCGAATTCATTGACTTGGAAAGTCAATTAATTTGCATGGTTTATTTCTCTGCTTCGCTTCTATTCTTATCGTAGAATCGCTGGCCCATTTAACACATCATTTGGTTAGATTTAGAGCTTTTAACTTGGAAAGAGCTTGGCCAGCTAGCCCTACCCAGCGACTAAGGCAGCCAAGAAAACGGTAAAAACGAATGGGTGGGGGGAGGGGGGGGGCTCTACTTAAAGCAGAACCTGGCGGGGTGGGTGTGGAGCACGTTCGTATCGCGTTCGGTATCAGCAGCGGGACGAAGCGGTGCCGTCGCCGCCGCCGACGCCGCGTCGGTCCGCTTTGAATCATTAGCCCGCTGAAGTAGAGCCATCAATCTTTCAATTGCTTTTGGCTTTGGCTTTGGTGTACCTATGACAAGCTTTGGATAGCGCTCCACAGCCAACCAACTGCCGCACCAGCAGCAGCACCAGCACCAGCACCAGCACCAGCAGCGGCGGCAGCTCTGGCGACGACGGCGACACCAACAAGCCCCCATTTGAAAACCGGCAAGCGGCCGATGGCAGCGGCCATTAAACAGCTTGAAACCGCTTTGGGCCAGTTCAAACTAGAATCGGTGAATCGGGCATCGGCGCAATAATCGTTTTGTGTCTTGTCCATTGGATCTGAGCCAAAAAAAACTAACAGCCAAGTGCGATACGGGGCCTTTGGGCAGCGGCGATCGCCAGCTTCATCATCAGCTTTGATATAAGCGTATTGGCGAGCTGGCGAGCTGGCGGTGCCAAAGATCAGCCCACAGCCAACTCTTTGACAAAGAGCCACTTGGGCTGCAGCTAAAGGTGCATTAAGTCGACATCGACACCGAAATTCATGTGCATTCGGACGCACCCAGGCAGCGCTATCGTTTTCTTTAAAATGCTATACGATCCACAAAAGCAAAAAAAAAAAAAAAAGATGAAAAAACCGTACAAGTAAGAATGTTGCTAACGGACGTAACTGACTGCGCAATGCTCGTTCATAGTTCATTATTACCATATTATTATAATGACTTAAATATAGTTTTTACTATCATTATAAACATCATTATCATTGGCATGAGCTGGTTGGAAGAAAGGACTGAACTGGCGGCTGCTATTGGTGAAGCTAATGGATTATAGTCATAGTTCTTGTCATTATTATTATCAGTATCATTAGGCAGCCCAATGAAAAACTCATTATCATTAGCATTAGTATTAGCATTAGCATTAGCATTAGCAATAGCATTAGCATTAGCATTAGCATTAGTATAAGCAAAAAGTCATTATTATATTAGCATTGTCATTATCATTATTTAAAAGAAAAGAAAAAATTCATTTTAATTATCATTACCATTAGCATTGACATTAGCATTATCTATCGCATCATTATCATTGGCAAAAAGTCATTATCATTGCATTAGCATTAGCATAAGCTTCAGCATTAGCATTATCATTAACATTAATATCACCAGAAAAAAGTCATTATCATTAGCATTCTCATTATTATTCTCTAAGAAATGTCATTAACATTATCATTATCATTAGCTACAAGAAAAAAGTCATTGTCATTATCATTGGCGTTAACATTAGCATTAGCATTAGCAAAAAAGTATAACTTTTTATCAGCGTTAGCGAGCTGAGCATTGCTGGCAGACCCCATATACCCCACCCACTTCTGGGAACAGAGTATGAAAATGCAAAGAGCAAAAACAAAAAACATGGCTGATAATTTGTAACGATCTGCACTTGGCGTAACTCATACGCAGCGTGTTTCGAATGGAGGCTAAAAGCCCGCGCTGTCTATAAATAAATCTTAAGCTGCATATGGCCTCTTTGGCTCGGATCGGATCGGATCGGATCGGATCGGAGCGGATCGGTTTGCCGTGGCTCGAATGGAACGCTTTGAGCCGCTGTGCACTTTGTGTTATTCACTTATTGCTTGCCGTTTGCTTTTCGTATTGCCAATTCTGTCGCTGCGCGTTTGTGTGTTTATTGGCTGCTTACGATGGTCAAGGACGTGCATTAACCAGCCGCTCGATCAGCCTAACCAGTGGACACTTGCATTTTTGGCCGCTCGTGTAGGTGAGCTGTACGTTCTAGGCTGACTGTTATATGCCCTGTAAGCTGACATGATCAGGAGTTACTAATGCACAGGAGACTAACATTTGCTTTCGACTCACAAATTAAGTAATTTCAAACTAGAATCTAAAACCTTTTCCAAAGTCTGTATCTGTCTGCATCTGTCACAGCCCCAACTTGGCCTGCAGGGTATGAAAAACTAATATTGCATAAGTGAAGTTGAAATTGTCTTGAGTATAGAGCAAATAGCAATAAAGTAGCATAAATTATATTGTGTCTGGCATACCCTATACTCATAAAAGTCTACATGATTGGCTAAGGTATGTAAGTGTTTGAAAGAGACTTCTTTTGATTGAACACGACTACCCATCACTCTGTTTGTCTTCTTAGCCGAAATACAAATATATCTATTACTTGTTGCTCGAACATATGTCAAAAATCGATATATATCGATAGTTCTAACACATATATATCGCTACCTGATGCTTGTCTATCATGCACTGGGTACCTTCCAGTCGATCATCAGCTGGCACATCACTTTTACTTGTTTACACTATTTATTTCTTGCTTACATTTTCGCATTGCTGGCGGCTTTTGCGGTTGGCCGTGTTGTTATTGCAATTGGAAATGAATACGAAACTGGTACGGAAACTGGAACTAGTCCATCTGTTCTGTCCAAATCACGTTTTGACTTTTACCCAAGGAAATTTAAGAAATCTTTGTTATGATAAACACGAATACCATATATCTATGGCCACAGCCACAGTGGCTGCTGTGCGTCCTTTATGTTTCATCGACAGCGCATTTGAGGCCAGACCCAAAGGCTTTTCAGTTGAGCCTGGACTCGAACTGGCTCGAACTGTGGCTCCAATGGTACGTGAATGCCCAGAACGAGCATCAATAAAATCAATAAAATCAATAAAATCAATGAAATCAATGAAATCAATAAAATCAACTGGGCCAGGTTTGAAAAGGCTCGCGCAATCGCCGTCGCAGTCAGAGCAACCGCAGCCACAAACAACGCCAACAACAATCGCATTTTGGCTTTTTACGATTAAGCAAAACGAGCCACCAACGGCCTTGCACAAAAAAAAAAAAAAAAAACAAAAAAATCTTATTGTTGGCTCATAAAAAGCGTCGCGTAAAACACAGTAAAAAATATCAAAAGCAAAAAAGAAAAAAAAAACTCGCCAGGCGAATTGGAAACGAGCTGAACAAAAGATTGCGGGCAAGGCGCGACATTCTTTTGGGTGTGGTCGATGGCAGTTGGCCGTTGGCAGTGCAGTGCCAGAGGCTAAGGCGACTAAGGCCCACTGGGGCCACTGGGGCCACTGGCCGCTGGCCGCTGGGGGCGGCGGGAGGCGGGAGGCGGGAGGCTGTGCAAATATTGCGCATACGCCGCGTGCATCGATGCAGCAAACAAATCAGCAAATGCCCACGGCTCGGCTGGCAATCACTTCAGATATCTGTGGCTCTGTGGTTCTGTGTCAGCAGGGCTTGTCGTCTTGGCCACCAACTGCTTAACCTGGCTCACTTAATTCTTGCATAATTTGTATCGCCATTCGCTTTGTACAATGAATACAGCCACGGAGAGTCCACGTTGAGCTGTTTATTGTAATGATCCTCGCCTTGATTGCTTTCGACATAAACGAGTCTTGAAGAGCTTCACCATTTACTTTGCCCATGGCTTGAAAGAAGACATTTTATGAATGTGAATTGAGTCTGCAATCAAACATTTTTAATGTCCAATATCTTCACATCCACATCCAGTCGAAAGGCTTTTGGAATGATGGCACTAGTTAGCATTTGTCTAAGCTCCTTCGCTCCTATCGCTTCACCTTTAACTTAAGCCAAAGAGTACTTTATTGCCTTGAATAACTTTCTATTTGGCCTTCAGATGGGGGAATCACCATGCTCTTCGCGCCATTTCATTGTGTGATACGATTATGCGAATTTAAAATGAATCATTTGGCAATCAGCGCGGCTTTTTACTACTTTTCTTTCATTTTTGTTTACTATTAGAAATAGTTTTGTTGTTGTTATTGTTGTTGTTGTTGCTGTTGTTGATAGCAAATAAATTTTAAACAAATACTTCTGATGGCTGTTGAGCGCTCTCACATAGGCCTTAAGCCCCATTGAACCCATTGAAAATGGGAATTCAGCGTATAATGACTTCCAGCAAGTGCCTGTAATAGGCGGAAGGAGGCGTGCCAGAGCCTATTAGTCTATCTGAGTCGATCTAGCTCTGTCTATCTGTATGACTGCTCGACTGCCCGTTCGACTGCCTGTCCGGCTGACCTTCTGTCCGTCCGACTGGCCTTCTGTCCTTTCGACTGGCCGTTTGTCCGTTCGAATGAACGCAGCGACATCGTAAACTAGAGCTAGATAAAGAGAGACTTGACATTTTAAATCTATATTTCTGTATATCGATATCCCATTTCCTTATTATCGATATTAAGATTTCTTTTGTAAGCGTAGCTTGAATTCCACAATAAAAAGATTTTGGATATCCACTTCTCTTAACCCCAAACTCGAAAAAGTGTGCATTTCAAATGGTAAAACGTGAAGCTTGACTAAGAAATCCCAACTAGAACAAAATTAACTCAGCAGCCAATAGTAAAGGCCATGTCGTCCACTTATACTCAAGGTATCTACTAGTCGGGCACTTCCTAGTAAATACTGGCTCAAAATCGTTTTGTAAACAAATCGAACTTTCGCTGAGAGCCGCATGGATGTTAATTGGCCATACTAGGAATAAACTTGGATGATGTTATTCATGGAAGTAGTTCCCCAGGCACCTAATTGTGGTTTCTAAATTATCTCTATAAATTCATAATATTTTCTAAGATTTATGAGTCTCGAACGTTGATGATTAGGCAGCCCTTCGACACTGCTAGCAAACTGGATTTAGTGCTCAGCTCGATCAGTCAAGTTTGGGAAGTACAGTCGAAACCTGAAGACCCCTAACCCCCCCCCCCCTGTATAGTAACTGTTGAAGTTTTTTTTTGCAGCTAATGCAAATATGCAATTTGCGAGATATTGAAGATCTGAGCTTGGCTGAGCTAAGCGAGCTGGCTCGGAACCGGCACAGCAAGATTTCAAATGCTAAAGTCAATTAATTGTAAGATCAATAATACCGCCGACGGGCCGCAATAAAAGACTTGTACGGATAGGCAAACAATTAACTCAATTCAACTGTCGTATAGCCCGAATATGATGAGTACTTCTACTCAGAATAGCTCGGTTTCTCTATGGTCGACCTTCTCGGGAGTAAATAGCTAATGCCACACGCCAACAACTAGACGGCAGCAGCAGCAGCAGCAGCATCAACAACAACAACAACAACAGCAATAACAACAACATCAATAACAACAGCAACAACAACAACATCAAATTGACGTAGCTCTTTCTAAGCACACAATTCAACAGCAACAAGTTGGCAAATATTTTTTTCATTATTTACATATAATATTTGTTATTTGCGCAACGTTTCATCGTTTGCCGTTTCGTCGCTTGGACGCTACGACGCTGCGACGCTTCGTCGTTCCGTTGCTCAGTTTTCCCTTAGTTGGCCCAGACAATGGCGGGAAAATTAGCACAGGTGCTTCAAAAGGCGAGTTGTAGTCGTATAAAATGTGTATTAAACGGTAAGTACATGAAAAATATAAATACAAATATTTTTGCAACAAATTAAACAGAAGACGTTGAGGCCACACGGCTCAGTCCCTCAGCCCCTCAACCCCTCAGTCCCTCAACCTGCCGCCCACCGACCAGCACCACTTTCCCTTCCTTTCCCTTCCCTTCCCGTTGCACTCTCCAAAAACCAAACCAAAAACAATCCGCAATATTCACTTAATTATTTGCGCGCTTTGTTCAAATTGTTGTATTCTATTTCGATACCCAGCAGCTCAGTCACGACAGCAGGCATATTGTTGCGGCGCCTTTTCATTGAGCTGCTGGCAGCGGTAACTAATAATAGTATGTGGTGGTATTAAGTATAAGTTTTATCTCAGCAGGAACTTTGAGTTAATTAGCCTCTTGATTATATATTCGGCTTAATAACATTTGCAGCAGCCTTCGCTAAGTGTCGAGTTGCTAATTTTGGGCTGCGATCCTGGTTCGTATCCACAGTTTTGCGAGGGCGTAGCAGCATCACAGTCGAACGAACTGCGCTTTAAAAATAAATGTTATGTCTGTATGTTAATCTAATACCAATAATAAAAGTAATAGTCATAGTAATGGACATGAAAACAAATAAATATATAAATAAATACAAATAAATTAATAAATAAATAAAATAATAAATAGATAAAGGAATAAATAAATAAAAGAATAAATAAATAAAAAGAAATAAATAAAAAGAAAATTGATAAAAGGAACAGAATAATAAATAGATAAAAGAATAAATAAAGAAAACAAAAATAAATAAAAAAGTAAATTGATAAGTAAATAAAATAATAAATAAATAAAAAAAAAATTCATAAATAAATAAAGTAATACATAAATAAAATAAAAAATGAATGAATAAATGAACAATTATATAGATAATATAGATGTAAATAAATAAATTAAAATTATAAAATTAATAAAAAAAAATAAATAAATTCAAAAATCATGAACTATAATAAACTGAAAAATATATATGTTTTAGTTATATATATTATAATAATAATAATAATAATAATAATAATAATAATAATAATAATAATAATAATAATAATAATAATAATAATAATAATAATAATAATAATAATAATAATAATAATAATAATAATAATAATAATAATAATAATAATAATAATAATAATAATAATAATAATAATAATAATAATAATAATAATAATAATAATAATAATAATAATAATAATAATAATAATAATAATAATAATAATAATAATAATAATAATAATAATAATAATAATAATAATAATAATAATAATAATAATAATAATAATAATAATAATAATAATAATAATAATAATAATAATAATAATAATAATAATAATAATAATAATAATAATAATAATAATAATAATAATAATAATAATAATAATAATAATAATAATAATAATAATAATAATAATAATAATAATAATAATAATAATAATAATAATAATAATAATAATAATAATAATAATAATAATAATAATAATAATAATAATAATAATAATAATAATAATAATAATAATAATAATAATAATAATAATAATAATAATAATAATAATAATAATAATAATAATAATAATAATAATAATAATAATAATAATAATAATAATAATAATAATAATAATAATAATAATAATAATAATAATAATAATAATAAAATATCAGAATAATGATAAAAAATAATTATGATAATGTATAATATATGTAAATAAATAAAAATAATCACAATCACAATAATAAGCCTTATTTTTAGATGCTGGCTGCACCGTCAATCAGACCGTCCAGGGGTCAGGGACCAGATCTTTTCTTGCTTTCTGGCTGCCTTCCAAAGCAATAAAAAGAAAACACTCATAAAATTAGAATAATAGCAGAATAATAACAAAAATAATAAACAGGGGAGCAATAAATTTAGATAAAACTGATCAATTTCTGCTGTAAATATTTTTATATTTAAATATATTATAAAATATATTATATGTTTATAAAGATGATACTCTAAATAAATATATTTTTTTTATAAAATATTATTTAATAATTTCCATTTTGAAACAATTCCCTTCTCGATTTTCCTCTTAATATTTTATAAGTCACGCTCATTGCCAATAAGAACTTCATGCAATAAAAGATAAGAATATTTTTGAATAATTTTCAACTCTCCACGAATTTGTTTGAATATCAAAGTGGTTTCAGGACTGAATTAATGTTGATGATTATTATTTTCTGTTAATTAGCTGAAAAGCTCCTTGAGATTCAAATTTATTTAACCAGCTGCCTTTGTGCATATTAAAGCAAAAACAAAGTTGCTGTGAAACTTAAAATTAATTGGAGGTTTTTTTGCGATATCTCGAAAATGATATTTGTGAACATAAGAAACATTTTACAGCTGGATGCAGCTTGGAATAAATCTCGCAAAATTCAAACCTAACGGCGCATGCGAACAAAAGAAATACAAATGCTTCAGCCGAGAGAAAGATGATGAAAAGAGAAACTTGCAGCAAGCCAGTTTTGTTAGGGTATCTAATTGAACGAATATCGAAAATGTATACGCAGAAAGCTATTTGCTGATTTTCGATGCGAGTTTTTGTTGCTCGATCAGTTTCCACTTATTGTAAATTGCAATTAACAGCATTTTGCAATAGGAAACGTTAAGGCATTGCGTCTACTGTGAGAAACGTCCCTCTAATTGATAAATTCTACATTTGATTATGAGTGCCAATTGTGTTGAGGGGCCCAGGTGAATTTCGCCAGACTCCAGACTAGACTTTGCATAGCCTTCCTAGTCGACGTCATCGACTTGGATTTGCCCCTCGAGACGAGCATTTTGTTTATTGCTTTTATTATTATATTGTTGTTATTGTTTTTGTTGTTTGTTTTGTTTGTTTGTTTGCTCCCCGCCTGTTTGGTGCTTGCTGCTTGCATGTTTCAATTAATATCACATTGTATTCGTGCTCTATTAGAGGGCATTAGCGCTGGCACGCTAAGTGCTCGAGATGTGAACTGCCAATCCATATCCATATCGATATCCATATTCACAAGTTCACATTCAAGAGCTTCATTCACAGCCGCACAATATCCATGCCATTAGCACAGCCGGGCGGAATTGTTTAATTATCGTTAATCAATGGAAAGTCGCGTCTCGTCCAAAAACTTGGACTTTTGTGCCAATTGCGAAAGGCCTTAGCCGCGGGCATCAACTCTTGCTTCTCAAACCTGGGAGGCCTGTCCCACACAGTCCAAACGAGTTCCAATAGATCACACACACACACACACACGATGTATATCATATCATGTCATATAATATCTGTAAGTGCTGCCGCCGTGACACATACCAATTCATCAAACTGCCCGCCCCAAAACAAACAAACAAACGGAAAAAAAACGTTTCTTCGGCTAAGTAGCGTGTTTTATGGCGTTGACGATCGTTTCGAGATCGCACTGTCAATGGCTTTATGCTCTACAAATTTTGATCTTTCGAATCGGGGGGTTTTTTGTCAACTCAAGTCTGTCGCCGAGTGACGTAAAGTGACGTACACACACGCACACACACTCTCTCTCTCTCTCCCTCTCGCTCTGTTTGTCTCTGCTTCCCTCACCCCCGCCTGAAGGCCAAAGAAAACAATGCCAAAGCTAATCCAAAGCTGCGTACTATGTATTGACAATATGACGCCAATGCACATAAGTAGTACAAATTTGAAACGAATACGAGTTTTAAGTACGCTTTTGAGCAGAACACACTCGATGCGAGCGGCTTCATTATGTGGCTCCATTTCGCTTCGAATTTATGGCTAAGCAATGGCGCTAGCGCTTCGCGATTCTATTTTGAGTTCATTCGCTCAGCTTAGTCGAACTCAATTACTTCACTGCAGCCACAATTGATTCTAAATGTCTCTCTGTCTGCCACACATCTCAAGACAGTAACAACTTTATTCTTTCTATTTTTTTACTGCTGCTATGTTTTGGCTTAATTAAGTCAGCTCTTCAGTGACTCAGTAGCTCTTTGGCAAATGTCTTGAGTACGGAATGAGAAGTAGGGATCGATCTAAAAGTTTAAGTTTAAGTTTACCATAATGTTAAGTGTTTGTTTTTATTTCTATTTCTATTTTTAATTATTTTTTTTTTTATTCGCATTAAATTTTATATTATATTTTTGTGTGTTCTAATGCTTTGACAGTTTCAGCGTTCAGACTTTATTGCCTCTTCTACTTAATAAATTTATGTTGATGACGAAAAAATATTAAATAAGGCAAAATTCTATTGCAAAAAAAAAAAGAACTTAATCAGATTATACTATATTATACTATATTATATTATTTGTACAGTTTATTCAATCTTTAGTCTGTTTGATTTATACGCTGAACGTGGCCAATCTAGTTGAAATGTTCTTGTGACCCATTCGATGTTGTCCTCTCCGTAAGCTACAAGATGGCTTCAAATTTAAAAGAATTTTCATTTTAAATGCGTTCAGGCTATATACGTGTCTTTTCAAAAACTATTAATTTAACTATGAATTAATTTTCAAAAAAACTATTTTGTTCCCTTTAAAGCAGTCTCCATCAGATATAAGGTTTCTTCCAGTAGTTGCTTAGCTTCTTCTTCGTTGCCGTCTTTGAATCCTCAATCGTAGCATCGCGTCATCCTTTCATGGAGCTCTTCTTCAACAGTTTTTGATTAGACCTCGTATAAGAATCTAATGCACACAAAGAGAACCATATTTTCCATACTTCTTGCTATTTCCTTTTTAACAATCAAATATGCGGAAGTGAGAGAATAGGAGATTCCCTGAGAGATGCATTGCTCATAAGTCACATAAGTTAAGGCTTAATCCACTCGACTATTGATCCTGCTCAAGTATATATATAGATATATATATATATATATATATATATATATATATATATATATATAGAGAACAGGCACGCCTGCTTCTATATGCTGCATACATTAGGTCAAGTAATTTAAAGTAAGTCAAGTAATTTGAATTTCCACTTTTATTATGCTGGAAATTTCATAGAAATGGAATAAAATGGGATCATTTCAAGGATAATTTCAGGAAATTACTGGTTACTCCTTCTTAATTATCACGTAATTGTAATACTCTTAATGAGCCTATTCAAATCTGTTACGAAATGTGTAACCCACATGTGATGCTATTAATATACAATCGAGTCGAGTTGAGTCGAGTCGAGTTGAGTCGAGTCGAGTCGAGTCGAGTTGAGTCACTCCTAAGCTAATGAGCTTCTAAGTTGTTGCTGTAGCCTGTACGAAGACTAAAATACATACTGAGACCGTCAACCATATCACATCACATATACATATACATATATAAAGTTCTTGTAGTTATATGATCACATAATAATATGAATATATACTAAGTAATATTGTTCTACTATATTATATTAGACACGTGGAGAGAGTCTTTGTTTTTCAATGATTAATGATTTTAATTTTGTGTGATGGATGGGCATTTCTGCTTAATGCTTGAGCTAATGTAGCAATCAGTAGACTTATATAAATTATTATATTATATGCACTAATGTTTATTTTTATGTGTGAAAAAACTAAAGTTTTTTAGATGAATTTCGTTTTTATTAGGTGTTCATTTTAAAGAAAGCTATAAAAATATATGGACATACATACATGATGTATGAATAAAAGTAGAACTTAAAAATATATATATATGTCTACATATATACATACATACATAAATATAATTTAATTATTTATTTTCAAATTAATGCCCAATAAAAAAAAAATTCATTTAAAAACTTTAGTTTTTTTCTCATAAAAAAACATACATTTTCGAAATATTAATTGATTTTTGTTTTTGTTTATTTTTTTTTTTATTTTTAAGTTCGTTTTTTACTTATTTATTAATTTATTTTATTTTATTTGTTTTCATTGTTTATTGGTTTTGTCTCTGTTGTTATTGCTACTGCTCTATGTGCGCTTGCCAAGTGTTCTGTAAACTTTCCTTGAGACTTAGCATAAAACTATAAAAATTAAAATAAATTAATGCAACAATATTATGACAATGCAAATGGCAAAATATAAACATAATGAAAATAAGACAGAAACATATTTAAAAAACAAAAACGTGCAACAGCAACGTTGGATTATCGCTGTGGACACGCCCCATTCATTGAGCATAGCTGCCACAGGGCAGAGCTCCCCTGCCCGCCTTCGGCGCCACGTGCAGTGCGAGCAACACCTTTTCGCTCGCTTGAAAGCGAATAAAAGTTCAATGTTTGAATAAATTAAATGACGGACAGAGTGGACAGGTGGACAGAACAAACGGGCTGACCATAATGATAATAATATGGGTGGAGGTAGCGGCATAGCTATGTAGTCAACAGCAGTGACAGCAACAATAACAGCAACAGCAACAGCAACAGCAACAAATGACAGCAACATGAACAACAAAATGACCATTTTCAATAACACTCACGTAGCATCCGAGTCAATAAATTACAACAATAACAACAACAGCAGCAGCACTGAGTCCCATAATTGAAATCACTGCTGCCCAGCACGTACAACAACAACAACAACAACAACAACAACAACAACAACAACAACAACAACAATTATTAACGGGAGCAACAATGCCCCATAAAACAAACAATCAACAACAAGGTGCCCAAGTCAGGTAGCCAACTAGCAGCGCCCGGACGCGCAGAGGACAGCTAAGGCCCAGAGGCCAAAGCCCCAAAAAAAAAAAAAAAAAAAAAAAAAAAAAGAAAAAAACCTGACCCCAACCCAGACCCAGACCCAGTTTGGGGCCTGCTTGCCGGAGCGAAAAGTGTGTGAAGGCCAAGGACGCGATCCAGTTGCATGGACAACAGTCAACTTCAGCTGAACAGGCCGAGGCAGCGCTTGTTAACCCAACGAGACAGACAATTTAAAAGGTAACACCAATAAGTGTACGAGTTTTTACAATTGTTACCTTTCAAGCCACAAAGGAATACAGCTCGAAAGCCCAGATTTTCGATGCCCAACCAAACCAACTACACCTTATTTGTTGTTAATTGTGTTCGAATGCCATACGCTACTGGGCGCAAAAGGATGACATTGAGAATCGCATGTAAAGGCAAAGGCAATTTATAATATTGTATTACAAATATATGTTTAGCCCAAATATAATATATTCTAGAGCTAAGCTATGTAGGTTAAGGCTGAGAGGTTTTGTTGCATAAATGGAATTGACGTGTCTTAAAATGGCTCTTAGATATGCTCTAGTACTATTTAGCTGAGGCTGCTAAGAAACACTATTGAAAAAGTCCTGAAACCGACCCTGTGCCGAGCCAGTTCAGTCTGGTTGACCAAGCCTTGAGCTACGAAAGTAGCTTAATGAAAATGTAAACAAATAAAATAAAAAAAAAACAGGTTTGCGAACCGAACCTTATTGCAAGCGAACCACTGACAATTTACCTTGTCAGCAAGGTAGAAAAAATACTCCACTACTAGGCAATGCCTGACACTGAGATGCCCTGCACCTAATAACATAGAAATCAGAGCTACAAAAATGTTGAGTTTTCTGAGAAATAAAGATTTCATAGCACTTATATTTCATTTCGATCTGCGACTAGTACCGAAACATAATCTGGATTCTTATTTCATATATTTGAACAGAAGCAGATTAATATTGATCCGAGGCAAACTTCATTTGCAGTCAGCTAGATGGAAGGACAGAAATGAGCTAGACTGGATTAGCCTAGATATGGTTGATGATGATGAGGAATTCATATTGAATGAGCCACAGCGATCTATGCTGAACTGAACTCCTATTGAAAATTCTTATCTACAAGGAACATTCTTATATATCTTACCATGGTTACAAGCAACAAGGGCACAAGCATTTTACCTTTGTCCCTATACTCGATGGCCATAAATTCCTCAATGCTCTTCCGCAGTCCACTTGAAGGCGTTAGGATATGGCCGTCAATACCCTGCTCATGCTTGAACAATATATATCTAATGGTTTTAACTATTACATGCCTTCGCACAAGCACATCAAGCTCCTTTCATACGGGGTATACAGGCATAATTATATCCACTAAGAATGCTTAGATGGAATGCCAAGTCGAAATTTTGTGAAACACGTGCTGCACTTATTAACGCACCTGCCACGAAATTTGATGCCAATAGATGGATATATCATAGTCGGCGATCATAAACAATTTCACGGCGGATTGAACAAATCGCAAAGCGCAATGACTCGCATTGCACAACAATAAACAATAATTATTGATTAAACAAATAACAATGCCGCCATACAAAACAATTGTTTATGCAGTCGAATACATTAGTTCGTAAAAATTCCATACACTTTGGTCGCCTCGTCACTGCGAATAAATTGGTATTTTATTATCTCAACATTATCTAAGCTATAAGGTCATAATATAAGATCAGGTCACATACGGCGAGGGGCTTCCTTGCAACTGCAAGGGTCACAGACACATTGAGTGACGAGCCGGGCCGGCACTTCAAACACTCACACACTCACTCACACACACACACACACACACACACACACACACACACACACACACACACACACACACACACACACACACACACACACACACACACACACACACACACACACACACACACACACACACACACACATACACTCATACACTCTCACACACTAACTGAGCGTATCAATCAAGTAAATTTTAGATTGATATTCAGCTGGCAAGAGTGAGAGAGCGAATGAGACTGACTAATGCAAACATTTCATTTCATTGCTTTTCACAAATTATAACAAATAACAATTTGCCTTACATCGAATCTTGAATGCTCTTACTTAATATTATTCCCTTGGTAATAACAATTATATATTCATAATAATATATTCTCTTCCTTGATATCCTAAGTCCACGATCCATCCACACTTGGTTCACATGGCGACGCTTGTCACGTTTCGGCACATAGCTATAATATCCCATCGAATATGAAATGTTTTATTAGCCTTTTAATTGGGCAATTCCCAATGAATAAGTGCATAGCTATCAGATACCATATAGTACCAAGAATTGCTAGACTTTCCATGCTATTTAGGTTCAAAGTGAGGAGCTGTTTGTTGTTTTATAACGGGCAGAAGAGGGCGTGATCGAATCGATCAATTATTCACTCGTATATTCATTAGCTGAATGACAACGCGTCTGTCCTTCGGTGCGCTGGGAAATACAGCAACAAAAGCTTAAAATTTGTTTTTCAGCCAGTTTTCTTTGATAACTAACTCAATTTTCTTGTTATCGATTATAATCGATATTTAGATGAACAACGACTTAAGTCCATATTTCGATTAAAATGGATATTTGTTTCAGTAAAACCGATAAGTCCGTAAACATAGATGTTTACTTTGAAATCGATTTTTAGATTTAAGTCGATATTTTGAATAAAACCAATATTTCGATAAAGCTCGATAATTCAATTGGACTTTTAGAGCAGGACTCCAATTATATATTTTATGGATAAGTACGACTCTTCATAGGTCTAAGAAACTTAAGTCTAACTCCTAAAAAAATGTATGTAATAGATAAATAGAGTGTGGTCGAGAGCGTAAGATTAGCAAATGCCCTCCTTACAGCCAGCAGAATAACTCGAACCAACTAAACAAAAGTTCTTGAACTCTTAGAGTGAGAGAGAGAGAGTCGACTTGTTCATGGAATATATATATTTGATATATTGAACGTTTATAACATTTGATCGCTTACGTATTATAGCGTTAGGTGTAAGCACGACAATTGATTTGATCGAAAACTGTTTGAGAGATAATAAATTTGTTTTTCATTTGTGAAACTTGCATTTGTATGATTCAATCTAGTTAGTCGGATCGGTTCTGCAGAATGAGCACTGATTTATCGCTGCAGACAATCGAAGCGTGATATTGTTATAATACCCAATAGAACTAATACGTATTTGAATATAAATGATATAAATATGCTTATCGTATACATTGTGATGGAAGCAAAGGCGGCTGCAAGCAGATATTACAAGATTTAACCGGATAACTGGCCAACTGGCATGCACTTGCGACCGTTGTGTTATTGTCACATATCTGGCCCCGTGCATTGATCGTGAATAGAACAGTCCGGCCGAAGTCTATACTGAGTGAAGGGTGAACTTAGATTCAGTTATTAGACCCAGAGACATAAACATTAAGAATTCCACAAGCCGTTTCAAGTAATTAATAATGCGAAAGCTAAGCAAGACAATCACCTGGTGCTGCTGCTGCTGCTACTGCTGCAATCGCTTAGAAGGGTGTTTGAAATTGGAAATGCCATAGAAATGGAAAGCGCTGGGGCGCGACTGCATGTAATACACGGAATGCTTGGAATGGTCGACGCAATGTAACAGGTTCGTTGCAGAAATGTGCGGCAAGGCCCCAAGGCCAGCGAGCAGCTCAACTGAACTGAACTGAACTGAACTGAACTGAACTGAGCTGAGCTGAACTGAGCCCAAGTCGAGCCGAGGCGCGACGAACTGAGCTGCGTTCTAATTGGAATCCACTTACAGGTGTCACTGGCATTTGGCTAGAAATGAATGTCTAACTAGCAAAAATGTATATGTATCCAAATACACACACACACACACACATATATAGATAGATAGACAGACATATTTTGCCAATCAGGAACTGTGCGATGGTGTCAAGAAACTCGCAACCCTGAGTTCCGGCAAAACAATCAAGCAAATGAGCAAAAACCCATCCATGATCCGAGCAGCCGGTTCTACAAAATTCAAAAATTCTGCGCAATATGTTATATGTTCATAAAGACTTCTTGCGAAATGACGTATGAGCATTTATAATTTCAAGATACATCTGCCAGAGGGTTGCGACAAAACAAATCGGTCAGCGGGCAATCGACCGCGGACAACAGACAACGGACAATGGACAACGAACAACGGACTCCGACTCCGACTTCGTCTCGAACTCGAACTCGAAGTCGAACTCGGATTCGGATTCGGACTTCGAGTCGGTCCGTGTGCACGTTTTTCGCCTCAAAAAGAAATAAAAACAAGCTGAAGATACACAATGAAATACATAAATAAATAAAGCTTCCGCAATGGCAGCGCAATGAAATCCATGCTCGAGTCTCCAAATCTCCAATCTGCGATCTCTCATTGCGCGTCTGTGTCTCACTTTGTCTCACTTGCCTCTCTGTCAGCCCCTCTCCCCCTCTCTCTCTCTCCCTCTCTCTCTCTCTCTCTCTCTCTCTCTGTCGTTCTGTGTCGCCGCCAGCTGTGTTATCGTTCAGATGATTTGGCCAGGTTGGCCAGGTAATTTCGTCAACAGCATTTTGAACTTCAGCGCAGAGTTCGAAGAACTCCACAGAAAAAACATAAACAATCGACAACAGACAACAGACAACAGACAACACACAAGAAACAAGCGAAAATGGCAAACAAAATGGCGATGGCTACTCGAAATATTTTCGACTATTTTGAATTTTGCTTTGTGCTTGAGTTTTTTTTTTTTTTTTTTTTTGCTTACGGCGATTAGAAGCGGTTCACGGGCCCAGCTTAAAGCCCATGTTGGCCAAGTCTGCCGACTGCACAGTGCCAACTGAGCAGCTACAACAACAACAACAACAACAACAGCAACAACACTCGATCACTGGTATTTTTAGTATGTGGCGTTGATTTACAAGGTGAACCGGTACAGAGCCAATACCAGTTCCAGTACAGAGCCCGAGCCCGAGCCAGAGCCTGAGCCCATGCCCAAGCCCCAAGCCAAACCATAGCAGCAGCAACAATTTGTTTCTTGTTGCGCTTTTTGGCATAGTCTTTGGCTTTGGGGTTCCGCTCCATTTGTGCTGGCTAATTAATAAACTATTTGCAACACATTAAATCATCTAGGGGACCACCCATTAGACTGCGGCAATCAATAATAGCTGAATTATTGCCAGGTATCTGGCAATCGAGTTTTCGCTTCCCCCTTTTTGTTTGCTTTTGCTTTTGCTTTTGTTTTTGTTTTTGTTTTTTTTAGCCACTTGAGCAAACTTTCCCAAAATCTGATAAGAGCCAACAAGCAATAACAATATTATAACTATGTCATCATGTTTTTCAGATAGAGTAACATCTATTTTCAGCCAATACACCCTACGATCTAACCACTTCTATCGGCGTATACTTCGCACAATCTGACAGAGTTTGGCCCGTGAGTCGAAAACTCGTTTTGCATGGGTAAACCGCACAGTGAATTTTGAGCCACAAAGAAACTAGCTGATATATGATATAATAATGCGTATATACAATAAGAAAATATAGTAATGTAAAAAAGTAGATCAGAAATAAGATTTGAACTTAAAGACAGCTCCAAGTCTAAGGATTTGAGCTGCAGAACTCCGGGCTAAAGCAGCTAATCGAAGGTCATAGCTAAATAGTTAGTTAGTTAGTTAGTTAGTTAGTTAGTTAGTTTTTCATAACTATGACAATAAACTTTCTTGGCACTTTAAGCACTCTGAATATATATTAAAATAATATAACATAGGCACTCTTAAGTCTTACCTTTAGTCTTATACGAGTAGTGCTCTTGGTATTGACAATACTTGAACAGAACTTGATTATTTCCTGATTGCCACTCAAATCGGTGTTCAGTTTTATTGAACTATGCGGTCGGCTTTTGGGTAGCGTATTTCTTGCTTCGATGCGATCTCAAGAAATAAAATCAAGTTCTTGTCTTTTATTGTTTCTTATTTTGTTCGCTAATGACGTCTGTTTATTGCTGCACGGGTTGCTGCTTATGAGGCAGACTCGTGACTGCAAAAATGATATGAAATAAAAAATAAAAAATCTATATATATATATATGAATATAATAAATATGTGTGTGTGTGTGTGTGTGTGTGCAGCTATATGTATAGAATAAAATGCCAAAGTAATTTGAAAATTTTCCAATGCACTTTACGATTAATAAAGAAGTTGAAACTTTAAAGGTATTTCGTCCATTAATTTTCCGAATCGAAGTCCATCAAAGGGAATGGCAATTAAAATTTACAATGTCGAATTGACTGTGGAATAATTGATGAAATAAACTAGCTAGAATCTCTCACTGCTCGACAAGGAAATACCCTCCGTTTTTGTAGTCTGTAATGAAGCTCTGGTCAGCTGAATACTGAGTCAAATATGCTGATATATTGAAGGAAAAATAGTAAAGTAGAGAAACCAAATACATTGGAAAATAGATCGAGTAATGAGAGCAAGCAAGGTAATGAGCGACGAGTAATGAATGATAACGATCTAGATATAAGGATAAGGATATAAGGAATATGTAAACGATTTGGATAAACATGTGAGCGATGAGTAATGACTAATGAATGATGAGGATTTTGATAACTTAAAAATCGAATGTTTATGCAATAATATCTCATTGACTTGATAATGAGTGATGTGTAATGAGTAATGAATAATGAATAATGAGAAAAACTATGAGTATGCATTACAAACCAAATAGTCTTTCAAGATCTATGTTTAACGTACCACTAACTTATCAAGTGACTGATGAGTAATGACTAATGAATGATGAGGATTTTGATAACTTAAAAATCGAATGTTTATGCAATAATATCTCATTGACTTGATAATGAGTGATGTGTAATGAGTAATGAATAATGATAAAAACTATGAGTATGCATTACAAACCAAATAGTCTTTCAAGATCTATGTTTTACGTACCACTAACTTATCAAGTGACTGATGAGTAATGACTAATGAATGATGAGGATTTTGATAACTTAAAAATCGAATGTTTATGCAATAATATCTCATTGACTTGATAATGAGTGATGTGTAATGAGTAATGAATAATGAATAATGAGAAAAACTATGAGTATGCATTACAAACCAAATAGTCTTTCAGGATCTAGGTTTTACGTACCACTAACTTATCAAGTGACTGATGAGTAATGACTAATGAATGACGATCAATATAATGAGTATTTTGATATGTATAAGATAACATTCTTATTCAAGATTGTCGATGATATTTTACTGACTTGAGCAAATGTTAGTAATGGGAGATGAATAATGAATAATGAATAGCTAGTCCGCGAAGATCAATGGATTACTTGCCACAGGTTTAAATGAACATAAGGCTTGAGAGAAAAGTAATGACTAATGAATGACGATCAATATAATGAGTATTTTGATATCCTTCAGATAAAATGTTTCTTAGACCAGAGTCTAGTCGATGGCGGATGAGTAATGCATCATGAATAATAAGTATAACAATAATATTCGAGAAATTTCGCAATGAAAGACATCAAGTCAGCAATTTTGCGAGGCGTCAAAGCATATTTGTTTTTTCTACCACCGCTGGGTCGCGGAGTCATCTCTTAACGCAACTTCTTCATCATCATCATGATCAGCATCATCATTATTATGGCGATGATCGGTGATCATGATGATGAGATTGGAGGCGCTAAAAGCAAACGGACCGCAACAAAAAAAAATAAATAAAACAAAAACAAAAACACAACAAAAAAAAGTCGCACAAATATGTCGCATTTGCCCAATTGATTAGCGGTACGTTTACGCGTACAGTGCGCCATAAAAGTTTGTATACACAGCAGCAAATTGATTTTACGATGTAGACTGACGAGCACTGCTAATTCAACTGGTTGGTACTGGTCCGATTTGGGATGGGGCACGGACACGCCAGACTCCGTCGCATTGATAGGCTTCTGCCCACCCTTGCGGCGTTTACTTAATATTTTACGGCCTTTTCATTCCGATCGCTTGTTTGCGCTCTTATGGATTTATCACTAATTTGTGTGGGTGTCTGTTTTCCTGGGTTCATATAAATTGTGCTTACATATGTATGTATATGTATATGTATAAAGATATATATTTACTTAACTTTGTTTTTGTTTTTTTTTTTGTCTGTTTTGTGCATTCAAAAGTATTTTTTATTTACGTGTGAAAAGTCGCGTAGTAGTCGGTAAGCATTAGGCATGTGGAAAGTTTTGAGCGCCATCCGTGCGCTTAATTAATATGCAATTAGAGTGTTAAGTAATTTGAATTTTCGCATTGGCGCACCAATTAAGGCCCGGGTGCAATATTTGGCCACAATACAACTATATCGCTAAGTCAACTATGCTGTTTGCCCGCACTGAGGTCAACAGCAAACGCTCCAAATATGCGAATCTCTGTTAATTTCTAGAAGATTTACGATCCAATAATCGAATAACAAGCCGAGGTGTTAATTTCATAAACGATATCGAAAACATACAATAAAAAAAGCTAAAAACCAAAACTCCGTCCACATCGAATCAATAAATAAGGAAGATGTGTTTCATTCTATTTCATTTTATTTTATTCGGTTGTTGCTCTTTTTTTTATTGTCTATGTTGACTCTTTATGATTGTGCTTAAAGTCTATTTGGCTGTTAGCTTATTTACCTATTTGTTAACCAATGCTAGTTAGTATTCGAGCTTGGAATTTATAATGCAAATTATGAACTAAGCAAGGAAGACAAATAAACAATATCGAATCGTGTTGACTTTTTCACTAAACAAGATCAACTTCATTCTGAGCTTCCCCCTTCGCTCGCTCTCTCTCTCTCTCTCTCTCTCTCTCTCTAATTAATAATCAAATATTTGTTTTCATTAATTACGTTAGACAATTACTTTGTCGTCAGAGTTGGTTAGCGATCCACGACTTTGTCTCTCTTTGTGCGAACAATGCAGAAGTCAAATAATTTGAATTTTTGTCAAAAATTCATTAACCAAACGAGTTTCAAACATGTTTGTAATTAAATGGGAGCTTGCGAATAGTTATAAATACAGATATAAATATATATGGAAAACACCTTCACCTTCACCCCAACGCCATGCCGTGACTCTGACTGTTTGTTGCTTGTTCTCAGCACAATCTGCGATTATTCATGGGAGATCTTTGCATCAAAGAACTGAGTTCGGCTCAAAATCACTTCGCTGAATATATAATTGTTCCACTGGTGTATAAGCGTAGCTGTATGTGTGAATGTATGTTTATTGCGATCTATTTCCGTAGATACCATAGCGTTGCTCTTTAAAAAAATTCTTTTACTTTCCAGGAAAAGGACATGTTAGAATCAGCTGCGATTCATTAATTTTTTTTTAAAACTTTATTAGGAAATACTTTTCAATTGATTTCACTTTACTTTTAAATTGATTTTTATTTGCACGTCTATCGGTGAAGACGTTGAGCAATGATACATTTGAGAACATTGGGTAACTTTAGCTCTAAGTCTGAGACAAATTTAGTATTTTCGCATACATTTAGCATAATTATATAATTTTGAGTACACAAAGAGTCTCCTAGAACTAATATGTAATATATATAGAAATTCCTTTGCTAATCACAAAGTATTTTTTCTTTTCCCAGCAGCTTAATATGAGATTCAGCTCAGCTGGAGAGCTTCGCTTATATTGTAGATTGGCAATTCAATCAGAATCAACTTTCACTTTGTACAGGCCAACAAACGCTACAATATGTTAAACAGTGTGATCGATAGTGCACGATGCGGCGAGCACCTGAACTGCATCAAATAAATGAGGATAAATTATGTAGATATTTGATTGGAATATTCTCTGATTGCCGTTGGGTATTTATGGCCTGAGCGCTGAATACGTTTTTTAATAGAGCAATTTTGATTGGCTATCGAGTTGGATATTTTGCGAGTTCTCACAGTGCATTTAAGCGATGATATCAATTATATAATTGTTAAGTCACAATAGTTATAATTAAGGCTTCCAATTAGTCAAAGACTATCGGAGCTGGGGGCAACCTTCATCTCGTTTCGGAAATTGTTGCATGCACTTGCCGAGTTAATCTCGACCATTTATTGCATAAATTGAATGCAATTAATTGAAAATAGTTTAGGCTAATAATAAAGATATTTAGCCTCTTAGCTGTAAGTTGCCACCCCCTTTACGCTCTTCCGGGGAATGCAGCAAAGCGCGACGAAGTCGCAGTCGCAGTCGCAGTCGCTGTCGGAGTCGAAGTCTCGTGATTGACATACTTCAACTTGTTCGAGATGGGCGATGGGGGAGGGGTCTTTTGGCTTGAGGGAGCTGCTGAAGGAGTGAAAAATAACCTTCCATTTGCGTGTCATTTTGTGCAGTTAATTATGATATTTATTTTATTTATTTTGTTTTTGTTCCTGAACATTTTTCGTGTCTGCCGCATTTGTTTACTCATTTAATTAATTTAATTTGTATTTATTTAATGTTTACAGAACAACATACAAGCAGTTGGAAAATAATAATAAAATAAATATGCTGAAGAAGAAGCAGATGAATGAAACGCTCGGCTCGGCTCGGCTCGGCTTTGTTTGCACTTTTCAGTTGCACTCGACTGTTTCCCCGTATTTGATTAAATGTTGTTCTTTATTTAATCAAATGAAATGAAATGAAAGTCAGCGCAGGAGTCCGTTGGCGGGCATCAGCAAGGGGCTGGCAGCAGAGGGGGGGGGGCCCATGACAGCGCTTGTCAGCGGGGTGCGACAACCTTTTTTTTTTTTTTTTTAATATTGTGAATTTGTTGCTGTTTATTCTTTTTAATTTTTTAATTTTTTTTTCTGTATTGTTTTGTTTTGTTACATTGCAGTAACTTCTTGACAATCTTGACAAATTAAAATGCAAGCAAACAACAGCAACAACAGCAACAACAGCAACAATTGCACACGCTTCTCTATCACTCTGTGTGTGTGTGTGTGTGTGTGTGTGTGTGTGTGTGTGACATTTAACAGTGACATTCTATTTGCATTTCGTAACATTTATCTCTGTGCATGTATGTGCGCTTAACAGTTATATAAATACAATAAATAAGGCGCCTAATTCATGCAATTTACGTGGCAGGGCCAACGCTACGTATGAGTGATATACAAAGGGGCTAGCAAAATTATCAACAAAAGGAAGTGCACTGGAAAAGCCCTCGCAACAGCTCAACAATGAAATAGCGCTTGGGAAAACAGTCAGCCAAATAACGTCAGCCCATTGTTGTTGCAGCCACATCTGTCAAAGTTATCCCTAGAGGGACAAGCTCCAACCAACCCACACGCAACCTCTGCTGACCACTCTGACTCTGACTGCCCATAATGGAGTAGATTATAATGGATTACAGAGCTAACTTTGACATCGAAATATGTGCGGGCGCAACCATTTGAAACTAACATTTGACAGCGATAATGGCAGCTGAGCAAACGGCTATACACGACTGCCCAATGCTCGCTCAATGTTCACGAAAAGTTTCAGCTATAATTTTCACCAATAAAACAGAAACTTTTTATATAATTCAGAATATGATTTCATCAGATTTTGAAGCAGTTCTGGAAGCATCCAAAATCTAGATGGAAGCTTCATTTCTATGGCAAATCAGGGTAAATTTGGTTTTGTGAAAATGTGTGTAGCTGGCAGAAGGAGGCCTGGCAGACCCCATAAAATATATATATTCTTGATCGATATGCCCATGTCCGTCAGTCTGTCTAACCCCTCTGAAAATGTTAATCTACAAGAAATCCTATTCAACAACTGCGAAATAAGCAGAGCGACATTCTTTTGTTGTCTTTGTTGTTGCTATTATTATTAATATTGAGAAATCTCAGCTTTGATTCAACTAATGATATTGCATTGATGATCGATAACCCTCTTCTGGGCTCAATTACTATTCTATAATGCGTAAATTCAATTGATCTCAATCAACACCAAATATTAGTGCCGAAATATATGTGTATGTGAACTTTAATCGCAATCGCACTTATTTCTATTATAGCCTGAAACCATTGAAAATGGGAAATCAGGTTATAATGCTTCTGCTGAAATGTATGTAACAGGCAGCAATGGGCGTGGCAGACCTCAAAAAGTATGCATATTCTTCATCAGGACGACGATGTCTGTCCGTCTGTCCGTCCGTCTGTCTGTCCGTCTGTAGGTGTGAATGCATCGATCCCAGAACCTATAAGTATTAGAGACATTAAATTGTTTTTTGTTGTGCTCAGAAGTTGTTGGGGCTTTGATGCCTGGGGAGCTTCTCTGTTTGTTAATTTTTTGTTGAAGCTGCGAGCTTGAAAAACTGTATTAGCTCATGTTACATACAAGCTTTGGAGTATATTTAAAAATGAGGATTGAGTTGGGTTGGGTTCGGCGTATGTCCTAGTCGGACACAACCGACTAGAGCTTTCTTAGTTATTTATAATATTTTTATAAATGCCTTACAATTATTTACAATTTTTTTTTTTAGTTTTGTACAGACTTTGGAGTATTTTTTTTTAATTTTTATATAATTTTTTTTTTAATTTTTATAATTATTTTATTATATATAAAAATATAAAATATGTATATATTTTTTTTTTTTAGTATAAACGTATTATACTTTTATGCAAGCCTTGTCGAGCACACCAACAGGCAGATACCCTGTAAGTAAGACTCTGATATCGCCAGCTTCCTCCAGTCTGTTTTCTTTTAGTGTTTGCTCACTTCAAGAGACTGTTTAAAGCTCATTCGTAGATTTATCGCAGTACATAGTAATAAAGTGCAGTTTATTATACAGAAGTTCGACTGTATTTTCTATATATATATATATATATATATATATATATATATATATATATATATATATATATATATATATATATATATATATATATATATATATATATATATATATATATATATATATATATATATATATATATATATATATATATATATATATATATATGTTTTATGTTATTGTATTTTTTAACCTCAGTCCGCAAATAACAGGTCACGACTAGTTTGAAGCACTTGCAAGTCGAGCGGCTAGCAAATAAGTAGTTAATAAGTATTTATGATGTAAACACGGAGCAGCTCACATGTGGCTCTATTATTAGTTTTATATTATTATACCAGCGGGTATACGAAACTATAGCTTTACTATACCCAGCGACTATAAAGACACATAAATGCCTGTAAACTGTTTATATATTTGCGTTGCGAACAGCCCACCGAGACTGGTCACAACATCCATCACACCTTTGCCACCTCGATCGATACGATCTCAGGCGCGGGCTTATGTCAGCTGTGCAATCACATCGAATTTCAGGCAAAGCCCAACCTCACTGCCCCCTGCCCCCTGCCCCCTGCCCCACGATAGGCTGCGTTTCAATTTGTTTACCCAGAAGTTTGGATTGCATTCATATTAAGGTCGTGAAATGTGCCTGGTACGTATACTAAACTTGTTTTCATGCGCTCAACTATCTTTGTATACATAACGCCAAATGTATATGCTATTGAATACCCTATAAATAATTGCGAACTCGAAATCAAATACTAATCACTTTCGAAGCGAACTCCATTCCAGCTCTATGAAGACTATGAAGTATATCAAATGTTCTCCTCTTATGATCTGACTGATATCAATCTAATAATAATGATGACATTGTTCGGAATTTCCAAAAAGGCTTAGCAGCAAACCGATATACTCTTTTCAGCTTGTGAGCAACTATTTCAACTCAACTTATGATCTTCATGGGTGTTATGGAGAGAGATCTAATACCACTGATTATAATGGGTATTTCTAATGATAGTTCATTATCCTATCATTAAAGAATATTAAACGATATTAGGGAGCACATGTTTCGAGTAAAATATGTAAATTTTTAATTAAGTATGGACTGCGAAGACATAAGATGTCACGTAAGCGAAACAGTCGCGTATTGTCTCTGTAGATTTATTGATATTTACAATATAGGCAAAAATCTGAGTGCATATAGATTCTATTATTTGTTAAGACTTAGGTTTAATAGCCTCGACTATTTGCTCAACTCATTTTTATCGTTGCGAAACAGCGGCACCGACCCACACACTCGCCAAGCCATATATCTATGAATATATGACAGCTGAGCTATTGCTGCATCAAATAATGAATCTAAGATATAATAATAAAAATAAAATACAAACAAAGCGCTGCTATCGTAAAAGATACTGCCAACATGCATCTAACGGGTAGTTAAAGATTTCTATTTTGTTTTTCGAATATTTCTAAGTCTTTCGAATATTTCAATTCCAGCTAACATTTTCCAATGTGCTCCAAATTTGCATATAAATTTCTTGTTTTTACTGATTACAGGGTATGTTATAGTCGTCTTTCTGTTGACATGCCATAGGAGTGCTGTAGTCAAGCTACAGGGTATGTTCTAGTCGACTAACGTGTCAAGTTTGACAAGCCTAACATTTAGATATATGTCTATATAGTAGATTAACTGATGCAATAGGGAACACAAGTGACAAATTAATGTTTAGATTAAGTTGACTGCAGTCAATTCTTTTCCTTAGGCTAGCTACTCGTTCGCTTATCGATCGCTTCATAATTGTGTATATAGTTACATATTCATGTACATAATATGCAGCTGTGTTCATGAAAATAGTAGTGCGACTGAATACTTATTGTTGAATAATAAGACTTAGCGATAAACACAATAATTTGAAAACAATTCGAAGCGAATATTAAGATTAGCATATTTTTTATTAATTTATGATTTCTTTTTATTATTTTGTAACAAACTCAGGAGCATATGGACTTCAGAGAGACATTAATAAAAAAGTAGTTGTTCATAAAAATAGTAGTGCCTAAATACTAGTGACTACAAAAAAAAGGAAATAAAATGCTGAGCGAATTCGAAATTCCCCCCCCCCCCTTCCCCCGTCTTCTTCTTATTTTGCAACGGAAAATATAATGTTTGACTCGGCTTAAGTTTTGTGTAGTGCAGCACTACTATTTTTATGAACACATCTGCATATACATACATATGTACACAAAACAGTAAACGTATATTATCTAGCATAGTTTTATAGCAACTGCCAATATTCATAGCCTAATATCGTCTTAAGCTTCCCGGCCACTGACATGAGCTGCGATCGATTGTTATCGATTGTCACATTCTCGCCTATTTGTTGTATTGTGTTCAATTTTTCAGCAAATATTTTAGCAAATTTATTATTGTTTATTCTATTATTTTGCGCTTTACAGTTTCTCACTGTCAACGAAATAGATACAGAACAGTTATTTGCTCAAGGCTAAAAGGCAACAATAAAAACAGGTCTTTTCTATCCTTCTTTTTGCTTAGCTATGCCCATATAAAACATAAACATTATCAGTGCCATCAAGATTTTCATCATATGATTTGCATATTTTACGCATGATCTTAAGGGCATGTTAAGCCCAACATTAGATTAACACGGGGATGCACTGCGACTGACTTTATGTAATTAAAGATAAAATATTTCACGATGTGAAGATGTCTTGCGTGACTCACCTATCCAAATCACTGAACATCCCGAAGCCTCTAGTAGAGGCAGAGATCGCTTTCAGCACAGGCTCATCCTATTTGGCTATTTGGCTGCTGCATAGTGTTAACAGATCTATTGCTGGTTCTCTCGTTCACTTCATGTAATGGTAAGAGCAATGACAATGACCATGACCATGACCATGACAATGGCCACTATGGCGACCACGTGAGATCTACCTCAGCTAGAGGGTGAGGGAATCCGTGGAAGAGAATTAGTGCGAGCTGCCGCATTAATATAGATGTCGTAAATTCTCCGGGTCTTTGGTGGGGCATCACGCGCCAACGGCTTGTGGAATGAGAACGAGACAGAGCTACAGATAGAGAATGAGAATGAGTTCAGCGGCTGAAATGGTGATGACTTTGAGCCATGGGCAAATAGCAACGGGGATTACGGGAGCAGAGCGTTCCATTTCGTTTCGCTGGGATTACGAATATAAGTATGTACGATGGCCGCTTATCGCGTCCGCAGATGAGAACTTTGGCTGCAAATTACGCGGCAGTTTTTTTTCGTGCATGAACATGAAATCTTGTTTATTTGCATTTAATTTAGATAGAAGCGTAATACGGCCCCATTAAATCAGTGCAAACATCAAATAAGCTGCCAACGGGGAAGCCAGCAACAAAATGGTGCATATCCACGAGCTATATATAGAGCTGATGTCCCATATAAATCTAAAAGTGTACTATTCACTCAAGCGACTGCTCTAATCCGAGGTGACAGTGCAAAAGAGCGCCACACAGGTCGTCAGATTGCCGACACTGAAGTGCAGCACGGCCTTCACATTGCCCACGATGTTCCAACGCGGCATGTTCTCTAGATGCATTCGATTGCTCATGTTCCGAAAAGTATAAACGTGCTGAAAGCAAAGGAGAAACATAACTTTAACTCGAGGTATACATATAGTTAGGAAATTTATGGGAACAAATCTGGCATAGAGCTGTCTAGGCAGTATGAATTATACAGATCGGACAACTATACTATAAACAAAGTCATCAAATCAGTGGAAATGAAACAAACTGTGTTTTAGACAACAAGTCCGAACATATTAGTTTATCTATAGCTAGAAATCGTCTAGAAAATTAAGGATACTCTATGTTACAATATGAACTTGAGCTCCGTCGCTTTTTCGACTTACACAATAGTTTCAATTGCATCAACAGCTAGATGTACTTACACCTTTATTCGGTGGGCATATGCGTTGGTTCCTAGGTATTTGGGTGATGATGTATATGTGCCAGAGCTCGAACGGATCGAACAGAGATTTGCAAAAGTCGTCGCGCTTGAGAGAAACAAATGTTTGCACCCAACGGCCGCGCTCCTGGCGGCTAATGTCTACCTCGAACTTGATGCGACCGTGTGGCAGTTGGGCTTTCACAATGAACTCTCCGCTGATATAGGAGGTGTCGTCGATCAGGACACTGGTCAGATGGTTTTCCAGCAACTCACTCAATGGCACATTGCCCTTGTCCTCCTTCTTGTCGCAGGCCTCTTGGAAGATGCGCTCATCGAAAAAGATATCGTAGGTGGCCGACTGCCACAAGCAAATTGAACTTTAAAGGCAAAACAATTAAGGAATTGAAAGAGAGGCTCACCTCAGCTCGTAGCGGCAGAAAAGCTAACAGACAGACGACAATGCGGTGCAGTCGCAGCATTGTGGACATCGTGCGGCTGCAGCAGATGCCACACATTTATAGCCCATTTAGTAGCCAGCGGCTAATTGGCCGGCAATTGCATTAGAATGCAACTGTGTTTATCGCACCGTCTATCGGTCTAATTGCCAAACGCGCCAGAGCCATTAGCATTTAATTGCCACTGATTTCGATGGCGGTTTTGATTTCGATGTCAATTTCAATTTCAATTTCAGTTTCAATTTCAATTTCCATTTTAATTCCAATTCCGATCCGATTCGCACTCAACATTTTATGGTCGTCTCGCTTGGCACCCAAATAGATGTCCCGCGCTCGGCATGCCGGCGGCGTAGGCACTAGCGAGGCCATCCTGTACGGAAGTTGGCCCAATGCAAATGCAAAATACATATGTATATGTATATGTATATGTTTATATATGTAGATGGTCATGTATAGAGACTATGTCACGCATATCTCGAGCAAGTCTATCGATCCGTTTGCGCTCATCACGCGCCTGCCGTGTGCGCCTGTGGGACCTGACCTTGGCGGCCAACGGCGTGAGCCAAGCCGCATTGTGGGCCATGGCCCATTGCAAACACTGTGCGCAGTGCTTTACTTTTGGCCAAAAGCAAATAATGTGCGCCACACGCCCAGCCAGTCAACCCGATAGGCTTTACGGCAGCTCTCAATGGCGATAGCGTCGAAAGCGCGTGGCGCCGTCTGCTCATTTCCTTCGCGCATAGTCATAGTCCATATTTTACTACACTAGTTCATATTTACTCTTCTCTTTTATTAGACGTTTACGACAAGCGCATCATTTATCTCAAAAGATCTTCTAACACACTCAAGCGACACAACAACCAACTCCCAAATTGTTTACTCAACAATGGCTCATACCAATTGCCAAGTCTTGGAATACCCGACCAGCAGCAACTGGCCCCAACCGAAATTTAAGCTTTCCAGAAAATTGCTTAACTAAATCCTATCTGATGACGATTAAGAAGACAAGTAAGTACTCGAGTCAGGGTTGCTCGACTGGCATATACCCTCACCCTGCTTAGAGCTGATAGTTCAGTTCATGGTCCCTGCTATGGGAAATTAATTATAATATGTAGATAATATGTATGGGGCTTGCCACGCCTCCGGCTGCCCATTACATATATTTTCACAAAACGTCTAACACATTGCATTCCAATTGTCAATGACTATAATAATTGCGTCTTTCAGTCGTCTCTATATCTTAACTAATGAAGAATATTCCATTGCCAATATCTCAGAAATAACTTCTCAGCTGACTCAGCTGGCTTAGCTCGACTTTTTCATTTGACGTTGACGTAACTTAATTTAACTTCTCTTTTCTCGTTTAATTAATAGTTAAAATTAAAATATATTTTATAAATTTCTTCTTTTATTTTCATATAATATCGTGTTGCATTGGCAATTAAAAATGTATGGTGCATTAGATGATTATTGTTTTCGTACTTTCAATATGGTTCTAGTGCGTACAATCAGAATGTTGTTTGATAGTTACATAAATAAATATATATATATATATATATATATGTATATATAATTGGTAAAAATTCATATATAGCATTAAGATATGGATGAAAAGAGCGCTGAGAAAAGAGAGTAGCTAAGCTAAGTGCTAGCTCAGCTTCAGTTTAAAGAGCTTTCCGTGTAGCCACATAGATATAGATAATGAACTTAAAAGTACTATAGGCAAGGCAGAATTCATAGAGAATTAGCTACATTGAAGACAAATGGCATAGGCTTTAAATGATTTCTGTAAGATTTCGCATTGAATGTATCGTGATATTGGCAGATTAGTCATAAGTACACAGATGTGATTATGGTGTTAAGTTAGGAGCGGTAACTCAATGGGGAGTGGCTATTCGAAGTGCGTGGGAGTTTTGGAGTAATGTATGCACGTATTAAACTATCTAAATTTAGTCTATATTAGATCCATTTTATTCTTCGCATTGCACAAATGACAAATATCTCTTGAGAAGTTTTTAGTACATTTGCTATCACGATCGTTGTGAAAAAATCCGAATTTGAGTAGAAATAAAAAATAGGTTTACGGAGTAAAAATACATGACATATGCATGTATGTATATATGTATGTATGTGCTCGCTTGTATATAAGTATCTATGTATGTAGCTAAAATAAATTCCAAATATCTACAAAATAACGCGCTTACGAACTAAGCGATATTGCAAGCTATACTTAAACAATAGAAAAAAAAATGTTATAGAAATATATATCAGCCATGCTTGCAAATTCCATTTCAAATGAGTTCTACAAAGATATTTATATTGCATACTTTTCGGACTGTCTAGTAGTTAAAATAATTAACAAAAGCTGCGGAATCAACAACGATTCAGCGGCCAAAAGTATGCCATACGAAAAGAGTGTAGAACGAACGAGAAAATGGAAAATTGCAATCATGATTGACTATCATTTAAATGCGACTGCAGGCAGATTAAGTTGGCAAATAAGCGAAGGCTTGGCTGTACAGTTTTCACTTGATGATAATCTCTGCGGGTGGCAAAATGTTGTCACCATATAGACAGTACCAAATGCTTGAATACCAGATGGTGCGATCGACCCACTCGCTGCCCGCCAGCACGTGTCCAATGAACGGTGCATCGCGTGAACTGGAACAGAGAAAGAAATGAGTAACCTGCCTGAGTACAACAAACGACAATTGCATCATTTACCGCATAATTTGCGCTTGCGTGCGCTCCACGAACGTGATAGCCCAGCTCCAGGGGAAGTCGCGCTTGCGCTCACAGCCCAAGTACGCTGTGGAGCTATGCAGAAAGATTTCTCGGACAATGCTCGTCTTGTCGTTCTTGTCCTTTTTAGAGACAACAATTTTGCCGTCGCGCAGCTCGCACTGCAGCGGCTTGAATGATTTGGTGCGGTAGTCGGCGAAGCGCAGCTCCTTGCCAGGCGTCACCGTTGCCAAATTCTTGATAGCGCGCTGCACCTCGCGCAGCATGTCAATGGGCCGCACCACCAGATAGTTGTGCTTGCGATCCTCCTCCGGCCAGTAAGACCAATTCAATATGACATCGAACACCTTGGCGTCATGGTGCAGTGGCCGTTCCAGGCTGTCGTTAAGAATTACCTCATACAGCGTCAACTGATGCGTTGCCAGGCCCATCTTAGCCGAGTACTCGCGGCACAGCTCATAGGCGGTCTTTGTTGGCGAAATTGTGGCATTTACCTGAGTCTTCTCCTGCGAACAAAAAGGCGGCTTTAATAAAGTTTACGGCAATTTTTTAGACTAAACATGAGCTCACCTCTGTGGTATTGTCCGGGTTGGGATTGAGACTTATCCAGATTTTGATGTCACCCGATTGTTTTACAGCATCCTTTAGTGTCTCAGCGGCAGCATAGTATTTTTGTAGGCACATTAACATCGCTTGCTCCTTTTTCTAAAAGGTAAAACCATTGAATAAAATTTGATTTAGCACAAGAGTGAAATATCTGTATGCCAGCTAAACACCTGATATGACTGTACGACTTTGTTATCGTTGAAGAAGTTATGGGATCAATATCAATTCCTAATTAGCATTCGACTGATCTTTGGAGACTATACGGAATTTAGATCTATCTACTGAGAGCTCAATAGCAATTGACTGTTAGATATGCTTCTTAAGCGTATGTCTGAGCTTGACAGCAGTCGGAAGAGAAACATTTTCAGTTCATTGCACGCATTACACTACTGCCCTATCAATATTAGATATAATAGATGATTCATACAGATCGAACTATAGACTACTTTTTTATACTAGTTTGAAAGTGTGTCTGTAAGAGAATTCAATCTCAGAGTATGGGCTAGTCGCAGAGCAATGAGTATAGCTCTCTTATTCGTTGCAGTTGCGGTTTAAGACGGATGTCCATTAATATAACAGTTAGTCAGAAGTACATTATGTGGTTATGTCCAGAGTGAACAACAAATGTAATTTTCCAAAGTCGATGAATAGTTAAGAGCTGCTTGAAATAGACATCGATGTTACATTGTTTATTACCATTTCGTCTGCGCCGCAGGGAAATAGATTCTTGTAAAGCACAATCAGATCACTGAGCACGTCGGCTTCTTTCTGGGAGTAGATAAGCTCGTCACACTGTGGAAGGAAGAACAGCATATAAGTCATGCGTATAAAGGACGGTATGACGGTGGCGGTTACCTTCTTGGCCAGTAGCGTTGGGCCCCATATCATGGTCAGATTCTGTACGCTCATCTTGTTCTTGCTCTGCTGCGAGCTGATGAATACCAAATGGCCAACAATGCGACGCAGCGTCTCGTGCTCAATGGTGCTGAGGCGACTGAGCAGCTCCTTGTAGATGGGTATCTTCTCGGTGGCCACGGCCAGCTCGGTGACAAAGACAAAGCTGTCCGTCAGCTTGCCGAGCAGCCTTTCCGGCAGATCGCGCATGAAGCGCTTTAGCACGTTGGCCACGTCGTGTTCGTTGTACTCGTTGCGCGTGATCTCCACGTTGAAGGCGTCGGCGCGGAAGGCGCTCATCAGTTTGTGCATGGAATTCTCAGAGCCCGACTTGCGGTAAATGCCCTCCGACATGGAGCCATGGATGTACACGAAGTTGATGCACTTATCAACAATCACGGGCACGTCGTAGCGCGTCAGCTGCTGATCGCCCAGCGAAAAGCCGTTATTGTGCGCCACCTCACGGATGATGTGTCGCCAGATCTTTGTCTCGCGCGCCGAGCTCATTATCATGTAGACAGCATACGGCGGACAATCGATCATTAGAATTGGTCCGCTCTCCACGTGCAGATTGTCAATCGACTCGTCGTTCTCTTTCAGAACTGTAAATGATAAGAGCAAGAGGTGAATATCGAATTGAAGTGAGAGGGCGAAATGCCTTGTCTTTTTAATTGATGTTCGTTTCGTGCTCTTTCCGGCTGTCGCTAACAAAATAAAGTAAAAATATTCTTGTTTGACAACAACAGTCGAATTGATAGGTCTATGAAAGTCTCTGAGTTTCTTTCTATGTATCTATTATCTCGGCAAACTTTATCTAATATTTGTCAAATCAATCATTTTTGTTTGGTTTTTCAACATTAACGGAGCACGCTGGGCATTTATAACCTTTCAGATATGAATACACTCTTATCAATATCGTTATACCATTAGAAGCTTATCCATTGAACAATATTGAACGATTGCTCGCTGCAGAAGCTACTAGAAATTGAAAGTCTAGCACCATAACAAAAGACAAATGAGGGGGTCTCTAGAGCTTGACAAGCGGTAGAAGTCTTCTGAAACTGATTGCTCTAGCAACAGCTTTTAGGGCCATAACTTCCATTGATAACATTTCTGATACATAGATAGTAAAGTCTTTCCTAGGCAATTGTAGTGAACTCTCAAGTATTTCAATCAATTCACCTATGCAGCGCGCCTTTCTCAAGTCCATTTTCTCGACATTCCCATTGGATTCGCTGACAAAGATGAGGCGACGCTGGCTCTTGCGTAGCACAAGCCAAGTGCCACTCCACTCGGAGGTGATGGAATTCTGCAAAGTCAAAGCATTGGATTAGCTGGTTGGGCTGGGAAATGAGGAGTGGGCTTACCTTTAAGTAGCACCAGCCGGCACGATAGTAGTGGCAGGTGTATTTCACGGGCACAATGTTCGTGAGGCTTTCGAGTATCTTTTGCATCCAGACGCCGCGCTCGGACTCCTTGCCAACGCCATAGAGATGGGCGACACGCAGTTGCTTCATATTGCCGCAGGCATTACTCGTCATCAGGAGATTGGGATTGGAGGACACGCCATCGATGCCACTGGCTCCGTTCTTTGGCTGTGATGTGGTCACCTCAAAGCAGTAGAAATGTGTCGCGCTATCGGTGACGCGACTATTGCTGACACACTGTATCGTCGTGATGGTGTCCAGTGGAATTAGCTCCTTGGGCGTCCTCATCTCCTGGTCGAGGTATGTCTGGAACTGCCGATCCCGCAATATGGCCTTGCGGTTCTGCATCTCTTTTAGTATGTCCTCGACGACGCCCGACGGGAAACGCACCAACGGCCCCTCGTAGCGCACCAGCAGCGGCGATAGACTCGGCCTGGGCACCATCTGCAGCGCCACCTTCACATCCGACTGCCGCTGAGCGGCCGCCTTGAAGCTGGCCCGTCGTTTCATGGCATCCACGCGCAGCTTAACATTGGAAAAGGCATTAATCGTTTGCCGGAAACGTGAGCTGAATGTGTTCCTTGACTCCGAGTTGCTGGCACTTGTGGCCAAGGCGGACACAGGCTGGCCGTCGCCGCCAATGGCCTCCAAGTAGGTTGGCGGGCTATCGCCCTCGATATGCGTTTGCGTCTTGTCGCCCACAAACCAATTGGTGCGATTGCGCGATGGCGCTGCCAGATCCACAGTTGCCTGATTCGTCGTTGGCTTCTCCTCCAGGCGACTGAGGAAGGGCCGGGCACACATCTCCGTGATGTCTATGGCGTCCGCATCGTCCAGCATATTCTCCATGCTGTCGCTCAGCAGCTGCGCATTTTGATGCACAATCTGCGGCTGGTTGCGTGCAGCGGTGGCTGCAGCAGCAGCAGCAGCAGCGGCTGATGTGGTGGCTACTGCATTGCCATTCGCTGCTGGGGCTTCATTGCGACCGTCCTCCTCGGAGGTGCACATGCTCACATCATCCTGCTCGCGCTTGATGGTGCCGTAGGTGTCCTCCTCGAGCAGGTGCTCAAGCAGCAACAGCTCGTTGCTCTTGTTGGAGCGGGCCAGCGTCGAGCATTTGCTCATCAGCGGATCAAACTCCTCGATGAGCTCGGGCGGCGGCGGCGGCGGCGGCTGTGGCGAAGACCAGCCACCGACGGCACCATCGTTGCTATCGAGCTCCCCATCCTCGCTGATGCAGGCCAGCTCCAATTGGGGCGTCAGCAGCTTACTACGGCTGGTGCTGCTGGTGGCCATTTCGAAGAGTTTTCCGTAAGTGGCCTCCTGGTTAGCGTATAGTGGCTCTGGTGACGAGCAGGACTCACACTCCGGATCTGCCACCAGCTCTGGCTCAGCATCGGGCTCGCTTGCGTCGCCATAGAAGTGCCACGAATCGCTGCGCTCGGGCTTTGGCGCACGGGCTTCCTCAGCGGCGATGTTGGCGGAAATAAGCAGCGATTCCTCGCGCTCGGCAACAGCTGCCACTCGATTGAGCTCTTGGAGTTCCGCCGAGTCCACATTGGGTCGGCGCAGCTGGATGTTCTCATAGTTCTTGCGACGCTTATGCCGTGCTGGCGGCTGCACTGCATCCAGCTGTTGCGAGAGACGCGGCGGCGGAAAGGCCGGCATGGGCAGCTCCTCGCCCGTCGAGTCGCCACTGCTGGACTGCCGCTGCTGTTGAGGATTGCGCAGCTGCACCAACTGTGCGGCTTCCTGCGCTAGATTCTTGGCCAGAGGCAAATGTGGCGCGGGCCGAGCGCGCAGCGCCTCATCATAGCTGGGCGGCTTGGATTTGATTTTGAATTTCGGCTTCGACTTGGGCACCTCGTATTCCTGCTCATTGGGAAACGTTTGTTTCTCTTGTCGGATGCCTACACCGCTGCCGCTGCCGCTGCCGCTGCCACCGCCGTTGCCACCGCCGCTGCCGGCGCCACTGAGATCCGTATGGCCGCCGCCAACAGCATTGCGATGCAGCGGACTGCTGAACTGTATCGTGTTGAAGACATCCGTGTTGGGCATTGTGCGGCGTCGGTCTAGCTCCATTTGCTGCTCCAGCTCGGATAATGCACCAGTTTCCGTTGCCTTTTCCCGCCTGCCCAGCGAGAAATTGGAGCCAAAACGTTTGCTGGCGTGCTTGATCCGACTGCTGGCGTCTGCGCTCGCACTGCTTATGGCCTCCGTGGAGCTCTTCAGATTCTTGTCCAGACGCTTCTTGGCGCCCTTCACCTTGAAGGCCACCCGCTCGCCAATCGCCTCGCCAAGCAGCTTCGACGTGTTGCCCAGCGAACGTAGCAAATTTCTGCAATAAATTCAGATTAATTCGTTTCGTTATTCAAGTGAATCCATCAATGTTGCCCAGAGTCCATTTGGGGTTAGTAGAAAGATAACTAACACAAAAAATAAACAGTTAGTCCCATATGCGACAACTAAACTTCAAAGTGTCAACAGAAAACGAACATTCGCGCCCAACTGCTCAGCGCCAACTAAACCAGCTAAACGCCAGCGCTAGCGCCAGCGCCAGCATCGCACACAGAAGCGCAACAAACCGAAACGCAAAACGGAACTAAATCGAATGGAGGCCACGTATCTTTTGTCATTGATCTTGAAATGGCAAGCGGCGGGCGACTATTTTTGGATGCGTCCGACAGGAGTGTGATTAATGCGTCGGCGGAAGTTGGAGTTCCAAAAGTCACAGGGGATTCTATAAATAGAGCGTACAATAGAGCATCAAGCCAGCATTAAAGCAGATCAGCTGCAGATGCTAGCTCACATGCACATGCACACACACACACACACACACATACAGATACTAAAGTGTGCCAGAATTTGGGCAATTGGAGCTGTGATTCCTTAAACAGTTTCAGCTGTCGCCTGTCTCTGCCCAACTGAATGCGAGTTAAGCTCTGTACTAGGTGAAGGAAGCATTTGACTTGTCAGATCAATGACCCCGGGTCAAGGATCGAGAAGGAGATCATGAAACAAATATTGCCATCGATCGCAATGCAATTTAAACAACACATTTCTGCTGCTCTGCAAACAAAGAAACATTCTGGATTCCGCAATTCATATTGTTTATATTGTATTTCCGAGTGTTTCGGATAAATAATCTTTCTAGTGCGAACCAATTTCTGAGATATGCCAGTTTCGGAGAATTTGCTGGCCTAATGACGTTAAAAGACTTAAGTATTCAATATATTGAACGAGTGAGCTTATTTACTTGGAGTATTCCGATTTCTAGAAGAGCACTTTCTGAGCTAATACAAGTTTTATGGTAAGAGTTTTCTGGGAGATCCCATATCCTTGAAGATTCGTTTATTCAGCTGGGACTATAATAAACTGAGAATGAGACTGAGCTCATCTATGATCTTCATCAATAAATTGAGACTGGACTCTTCTACAGCGATATCTACATTTGCTGCAACAATCATGGGCAGCAAACTAATACAATAATTGCCTGGGTGTTATTTATGTATCCGACCAAGGATAATCACGTATTGGACTGCTACGAAGAATAGTAGAATTGATCATTTAACTCAATTACGAACAATATCTTATGGAACTAACAAGAATCAGTCACACACACACACAAAACAAAAACTCAAGTTAAATGTATACGGGGGTAGTTTCAAAAGTTCTTGTCAAAGTGCATGCTAGTTCTTATCTTTCTTTTTTTCCACTATTTGGTTAATCAAATTGTTTCAGCTACGCAAATTTACAATGTTAAGAACTAGGTCAGATTAGATCTTAGGAATGTACAAATAGTAATCTTATATTATATTTATGTCAATTGATCTTGGGAGATCTTCAAGCATTCAGTGGATGTCATTAATTTACAGTGCTTTCTATGTGCGATATCAACTATCGACTACCCAAGTCTAACTGTACACAAATTGTGATGGAGTCCATAACCAAGGGTATCAGGTTTTATTTTTTTTTTTTGTTTGTTTGTGTTTTTGTATTTGGTTTGGGATTTGTGGTGCATTTGAACTATTGGATGATTCGGTTAGCGTTTCTACGGGGCTACGTACCAGGCCCGATCCATTTTAAGTTAGTTCAAAGATTCGAATACCTTAGAGTTACATGGGTAGGTGCGAGTCAAGTAAGAATCAAAATTTGGGATATACCATTAGCAAAAAAAGAATGAAAGGCACCAGAGAGTCGTAAGAGAAGAGATTAAAGAACAAATGGAAAATTGTAGATAAGATTTTACTTGTCATCGTCACAGCTGGCGGATAGCTCCGACTGATCGGATGAGGCGGCGCGTTCCGCCTCCGCCTCCGCTTCCGCCTCCGTTTCTGTTTCTGTTTCCGTGTTCGTTTCGTAATCGCAATCAAGATCACGCCCATGATCTTGCTCTTGATCTTCAGCCAATTGCTCGCCCTCGTCTACGTACCCGGGTGACGGCGACTTGAACTTGTTGCTCTGCGAACTCTCGCTGCAGTTCAGCGATCCACTGGATGTGTAGCGTGAATCGTTCTCCGGCTGACCGTTCGCACCGCTGACGCTCGTCGTGGAGAACTCGCTGGAGATGGAGCAGCGGTCGGGCCTTCGGCGATCCAGCTCAATGTTGAGCGGCTTTGAGGGCACCTGTGGTGCGGCACGCATCACCAAAGGCATCGCTGTCGCCGTCTGCTTCTGCTCCGCCTTCTCCTCCTCCTCGTCCGCCTCCGGCAGCAGTTCAGCCCGTGCTCGCTGCCTGGGCGCCGGCCTGGGCGTGGCATATAACGGTTCGGCGGGCACATTCTCATTGGCATCTGGCCCGTAGATCGGCTGCTCCACATTCTGCTCGTGCAGTATTAGTTTGCTTTGCCCGCTGGCCGGCAGCTTCTTCTCCGCGCAGCCGCCATGCAGATTCTCTGCATTGATGTTTAGCTTCTTCTTATTGCTATTGCTGCTGATGATGTTGATGTTGTTGTTGTTGTTGTTGTTGTTGTTGTTATTGTTGTTGCTGTTGCAGTTGGCTGGGCTGCGGCTAATCGTATTGCTGGCATTGCTGCCCACATTGATCTCAATGTTCTCGTAGTTGGCGGCGCGTATCTCCGGGTAGAGGCGACGCGGCGCCGGCACTGGACGCGTCTGCGTGCCCGCCTTCTCCATGGCCAAGGACTAAAAGCAAAGCAAAGAGCGAACAGAGTTTCGCATAAGCATAAAATTTGATATATATACACAACAGAAAAACTTAAGCAAAGCAAAAAGCATATAGCATATATAGCACATATGTATATACATATTTATATAGTATTTCACATATGGGGCACATCGATTCGACCGATGTGTGTTTAAGACTCACAAAGCGCAGCATCAATTCAGTATAGGGTTACTAATCAAATAACTAAGAGTGCTATAGACTGTTCAATGCGTTCAGAGTATAATGATGGTTCGGATATTGGGAAACATCAAAAACTATACAAACTATTCTCCTATATATCTAAAGATACGAACTGTGTCATTCACTTTATCGTCTATCGTAAATGAATGTACATATGTTTGCATATAGTTGTATATAGTGTGATTTATCATATATATGTATGTATACATGCATGCATATGTCTATAGTTATATGATGCATGATAAACTTTATTGCACAGCTCTTATCTCTAGGTACCAAACGATAGTTCTCTAGCGATGGTGCTGACATTGGGCGGCGCGACTAAGTACTTATAGAGCTGCCCTCGTAGTTGTAGATCTATATTAATATTATATTATTTTGGTTTTTGTAGTCTATTCTTTCTTTCAAGCAAAGACTTTAGGTTCATGTTCAAATGTCTCTCTTTCAGGGTCTCGCATAGTTAATCATTATTAGTTGATGCTGCGCATGCGTTAAAGATCATCTAGATTTATATACATCACTAGGATAATACATTGTTTGAAAAATATAAAAATATTTATATAAATGTATATGAAATATACATGTATAAAATATGTATATACATGTATAAAATATTAAAAAAAAGTAATAAATAAAAGACAATATTTGTGAAAAGTTTAAAAAACTTGGAAATTGCCTGTGAAATGGGATTTGGGTTTATTTTTAGGGTTCGTAAAACGTAGTTTAGGTATTTACTATTAAAGTCAATTTGTATGGCTTTTAACTTTTGGGTTTTGCCTTTGCTCGATCTTGGGCCATATGGGGCTAAGGGCTGGGATTAGGGCCGTGCTTCACCAGGCAAGGCATTTGTCCTGGGCAGCCAGCCTGCCTACCTGTTGCATATAAAAGTGAGTTCTAGCTTGTGGCAGGAGCGCATTTAATGCATTGAAGTCAGTGCGGTAACATGCAACACGTTGCCAGCCAGTGCAATTTGTGGACCCTGCTGAGCTGCCTGCTATTCCAGTTTCTCTGCACGATTCTGAGTTGTGCTGCAACGACGACAAAGATGTGGTCGCAGGCAAGGGCACTCGAGACCAAAGAGCAGCAGCTGCGTCGCCCACGCGCCGCCCAGTGTGAGATGATGACGACGACGACGACGGCGACGGCGACGGCATATGACAAAGTGGAGCTGCTGCATCGACTGCTCGTGCAACAGCAGCTGCAGCAGCTGGAGCAGCGGCGTCTGCTGAGGCTAGCGCTGGCGCGACGGCGACTCGAGTTCGAGTCGAGCAATTAGACGCACTCTGCTCGTACGCAGTTTATCTCTTAAGTAGTTTAAGTTTTGCATATTTAAGTGGAAATTATCATACTAAGAAATCTGACAAAGTGACCAATAAAGCTGCAAACAGCAACGGCAAAAACAACAAACTAAAAATATACAATTATCAGCTGGATGCCAAGGCATGAAAGTGCACTTCATCGAACATTACACAGACATCGCGCTGCTGCATATATGCATATAAATAGAATGCATACATATATAAACATATGCCAGAGCAAATTGAAAATACTTTCAGAGTCTCTAATTACAGAAAAAAACACGCTTTGGCGACAAATGAAATCTGCTGCAACAATCTAAGCCAGCTCAAAAATTGAGTTGATCTGAAGACGCGCTTACAGATAGAGCTAGACTCGTTCCATCTCATAAGGAATACACATGAACATGCATATATGTATATATTCTTAGTCAACATCAACGGCTGAGTCAGTACGTATGAGTGCGTTATAAATATAGCCATTATGCCTAGGCAATCAATCAGATCTTTGCTTGTTCTGGTCATATAGATCGGAAAATACTTCTTGAACTGATTCATGAATGAGTTAGTAACCAGCTGAATACAGGGTATCATCATTATATAGAAGTATATATAGGAATTGCCATTTATATATATGTACATATATATGAAACTCAGCTCTTAGCTGACTGGAGGGTACCATCTAGTTCACTATGCCAACAAAATGAAATGGCCAGGTTAATAAAGATAAATATAAACAGAAGAGAAAGAAAACCAACATTCGACAAAAATGACAGACACGTGTTTCCCCTCCTGCCCCCAGTCGCCAGCCTCAGCACAACATGCGCCAATTTGAAACACAACAATCGCCGTCGATAGGCGATAGACATCATTAATTGTCCATTTAGCTTTCACTTTCCTCTTTGATCTCTCTCCCCCTCAGAGTGCAACTCTCTCTGTCTCACTGTCTCACTATCCCTCTGTTTCTTTGTGCAAAAAAGAAGAGTCTTTAATGACACTTTAACTTGGCCAATTCACAAAGAAAGCCAATGCGAGTGGCCATTAAGATGTACACATCTATATATAGACAGATACATATCGAAAACAAAGCAGCCCAGATATGGTATAGTGACTGCATTATGCAGATGTTGAGCGTTCTAAATTTTACTTTTCGCTTCACTTACGATAAAAGTAAAGTAAAACTCGGAATTTTATAT